>JANHFO010003112.1:97955-108378 GCA_032468095.1 Pareas carinatus | reverse complement strand
CTACTCCCCTCCTCCTTCTCCCCCCTTCTCTCTCTCTCTGTCCCTCTCCTCATATCTCCCTGTCTCTTCGCCCCCTCCTTCCCAATCCTTCCTCCTTCCTTCCTTCCTCCTTCCCATCCTTCCCTTCCTTCTTAAATCCTTCCTTCCTTCCTTCCTTCCTCCCCATTCCCATTCCATCCTTCCATCCTTCTATCTCCCTTCATTCCTCTCCCTCCCTCCTCGCTTCAGTCAACGGAGTTCCCAGGGGGAGTAGAAGGAACCAGGTAGTGTTTCTGCATCTCCAGCCAGGGTTTTTATCTGTTCTGGCATTTATCTCAAAGCTGGCCAGAAAATGCAGCCGACCTCTGAGAAAGTGAGGTGGCATTTTTATTGGGCAAGTCAAATTTCAGCTGTAAAAAAAAAAACTTTCTGGGGAGAGGAAGGCTGGACTGGGGAGAGGAGACCCCGCCAGCGACTCCCCTGGAATGTGTGCCACGGCGCTCCAAGATCAGCTTGTCTTGCAGGGCCAAACTGTTTTCGCAGGTCAGGTGGCATCTCCAGGCTGTGTCCTGAAGGCTGTGCTGGGGAGGGGACGCTTCCCATCCCTCTGCTTTCCTTGTAGGCATTCCTGTGGAATGCACAGCATGTCGGTCTGAGACGGGCTCGTCTGGGAGGGCCAAACTGCTTTCGCGCGCTGAGTGGCTTTAGCTTTGAGAAGGAGCTGAGGTAACAGTTCAGATCAGTTGGTCGGCTGGCATGCTTCATTGGCCATATGATCAGCGCTATTATCGCAACTCCTCCTCAAGGTTATGCAGGCCGCTCCAGCGACCCGGCCGACCCACCTCGTCAGCATAGGGCTTTTTTTCCAAACTGTTGATTAATTAATTTGAAATGGCCGTGTGGAGGATGCGGGTTGCATAGCCCCACCGGTCAATGTTTGTCTGTGTTTACCCCCTCCTCCCCAATCCCGCTACATAATTGCACCTGGGGGAGGTGGCTGGCTGTTTGGGGGACCTGGGAAGGAGGAGACAGTGCCACAAATGCTTTCGGAATCATCCTACAATCATTCCCCCCTTCCATAAAAAACTGCAAGTGTCAGTGCATGTGCAGTGGCTTTGGAGGCAGAGAAACGCCGATTTGATTGACTCTGAACATGTGCAGTAGCTTCCTTGGCCGTATTTGACCAAAAAAGGTAAATAAATAAATAAAATAATTATTTTATTTCAGTAATTTTTCTTGTAGTTTGCTCCTAGATGGGAAGTCAAGGTATGTAGAAAGATTCATTAGTGTAGCTTTAATGGTTTTTGAGATATAGTGATGAGTCAGATGTAAGTGAGTGGGAAATGAATGATAAATGAATCATTTTTGACAAATATATATATATAGATTTATTTATATATTTATTATATATTATAAATTTATATATTTTATCTTTTTCAAAAATTCATATTAGTGGTCCATGGGATTTAAAATTATGAATTTATTGGTCCCTGAGGTCCAAAAGGTTGGCGATCACTGTTTGAAGGATAGCAATTGCACATAAATAATATAAATGATCTGAAATTGTACTTTAGCTCTAAATCATAATCTCTGAATATAACAGTCAAAGCAAGACCAGTGGTTCTTATTCAGATTAATGTTGAATAAAGCAGATTGTATGGAGAACATATCTCTGCTCCAGAATCACTCAACAGTAAATTAGGAGTCTGAAGCTCAGAAAGTACCCCTAGTAATAAAGATGTCAACGTTCAGTGGTTGCTTGTTTATTGCTAAATTATCAGATTAGAAAGACACTCAGACAGCGTGTCAATTTACATAATACTCATAACTGTAAAAAAGTCCAGTCCAACATCTTCTGGTAAGAAATGTTACATGAGGACAAGACTGTGATAAAATAAAATAAAATTTACTTTAACAAAAGCCAATCGGGCTTCATAAAAGTAGGGGATAAAAACAATTTAGACTTCATTTGTTATGACTTATTTGTTCAGTAGCTTTAAATGGCTAAAAACATTTCAGCCTTTCTAGACATTTCAGTAGATTGATCGTACCATAGTAGATTTATATTCATTTATTGCAGAAGATCTATTAATTTTATAACAATAGATGCAATGAGTTCAAGATGTCAGGCATACTAAGGGCAGTTTAATAGTCTAGGATCACAGATTCAACGTCAGTGTCAGAGCAGGCATAGAGATGGATTTGGTAAAAAATGTAGCATCTTCTAGATGTCACCACTAAAGGCAACATGTTGACTCGTGCTATGGTGAATGCAAAATGTGAAGAATATCATGAAAATAGGAGCACTCATGACGAATATCATGACAAAGGAGCACTCATAAGAATTCCGTAATGGGTATATGAATCTATCTTATTGGATTTCTAAAACTAGAGTGCTCCAATAGATTTCCCTGTGCAGTTAGATTATAACTGAGAGAGATAGCACATAAGAAGTGAAATCTAGGCCTATTCTTTTTAATGATAGATAATTTACAAAAAAAGTGAGTTGGACTCAAAAGTCAGCTGGAGAAGTCTATTTCCTTGACTGAGAGATTCAGGTAACAGTTTTCAGTTTTCAGAAATTTAAACTGAATGGCTTCCAAGGTAGCTATGCCTTTATATATCCAGGTGTGGACAATATAGAACTTTGAATAGTTTGGCATTGAATAGTTTGACTGCAGCAGGTGCAGAAGTGTTGGTTTATGGCTTACAAATCTAATTACCATCCTGGACGTTTTTCTGCACTCATGGCATGAGTTTGCTAAATTGATGAATCCAACAATTAGAATGTAGAAATGTGTACCTAAATATTTGAAGTCTTTAGCTTATTCAGTTGACCTTCCATTAATTTTCCATGTATCAGAATGGGGTTTGAGGTTTTTGATAAAAATTAACACATTTGTTATAGAGAAGTTGGCTTCTAGTTTTTTCTAAGGCATAAACATTTTAGTGTACCAAGACATCTGTGGAGGCTTAAGGCTTGAGTTATTTGGTCTCCTAGGAAACAAGAGCCTTCATCACCCATCAAGGAATGAGACCTGGAAATCAAGCTATGCTCCAGTATGCAATTTCTACCATTAGAAAGCTAAATTATTGTCTTTATAAGACATAATGGTACAATTAATATATATCTATAGTGCGCACAAAATGTATTATGGGAATATTGATAAATGAACATATGCTACTTGTGACATGCACTACAACTAGATGAAGACAGGTAATCTAGTATCTAGATATTTTGAACTGCAACTCATATCATTCCTAATATTGTCCATTCTTGCTGTGACGATTGAGAACCGAATTCTAAAATATCTGCAGCTTTCCCTAATACTGTATTGATAAAATAGCTTAATGAGTAAGCTGAAGAAGCAACTAATGTCTCTATTTCTATCATATGGCTTTAAGTCCAATTCCTGCAAAGAAAGAAACTACCTGGGGAAGAGGATGAATTACTCATCCTCTTAAGGAGATTTAGGCAATATCACTTCAAAACCCAGAAAGTCCAGACATAATGCACAGACTTTCATAAACAATAGGAATAAATCCAAACCTAATTACCAGACGTTTTGCTCCAAACAGTCCCAGCACTTCCTTCATGTATATGTCATTTTATTATAATCACAGTGGTACTCTTGCATCAAGATTTGTTTTTATCAGGATCCATTTTTGAATGCTTATCTAAGCTCAAATTGAGGATTTAGTTGTCTTCAGTATGGAGGCAGAGACTACAAAAAGACCATGTTCCTTGATCTTGATAATAGATGCTTCAAATCATCTTTGCTTTCAGCCAGTAATGTGGTATCAGCATAATAAAGGTTGTTGATGAGTCTTCTTCAGTTTTCTGGTTGTTAAAGCAAATCCAGCTTTCCCCCTTGACTTTGCTTGTCCGAAACCAGCTGGAAAAGTTGTAAATGGCATTCACATGATCCCGGGATGTTGCAACTGCGGTAAATAGATGTCAGTTGCCAACTTCCAAATTTTAATCATGTGACCATGGGGATAGCAATAGCAATAGCACTTAGACTTATATACGGCTTCACAGTGCTTTACAGCCCTCTGTAAACTGTTTTCATTGGCACCAATTCATTGCTTTTTTATGTAATTGTTGCATGTGTGCATGTGTTTGTGGGAGAATTACTGTTCACAGGAAGGAATGATTAAGGCTTCCTTCTACAATTGTGTCTTCCCTATTCAGTTGTGTTCTTCCAAAACCAAAACCAAACCAAACCAAAACAGTCTCTTGACTGATAACTTGCTTTGCTGGTGATAGGCTAGAGCAGGGTTTCTCAATCTTGACAACTTTAAGGCGGGTGGACTTCAACTATCTCTGGAAGTTGAAGTCCACCCGCCTTAAAGTTGTCAAGATTGGGAAACCCTGGATTAGAGGAAGAAATGTTAATTTTTCTTTCTTAACTACAATCCCCTTTGAAAATAGATGGAAGATAGACCAGGGCTATAGGAACTATATATAGGATCATCTTTGAGAATGAGTCTCCTCAGAGCACTAGCAATAGCAGTTAGACTTCATAGTGCTTTACAAGCACTCTCTAAGCAGTTTACAGAGTCAGCGTATTGCCCTCAACAATCTGGGCTCTCATTTTACCAAACTCGGAAGGATGAAAGGCTGATGCAACCTTGAGCTGACGAGGATTGAACTGCCCAACTGCTGACAGTCAGCAGAATTAGTCTGCAATACTATATTCTAACCCACTGCGCCACCATAGCTCTTGTGTGGGATGCTGTGATGATTGCAATGCAAGGGCTAGTTGTCATTTTTTTCAGTGCCATTGTAACTGTGGATGGTCACTTAATGAAGGCTTGTAAATCAAGGATTACCTATATAGGTAAAGTCTTTTTAATCTCAGATTATTGCAGGCAGGAGAATGGGTAGTGCTGATAGTGATAGTATTGTAAATATTTTGAAGGTTAACTGTTACGACCCCTTCAAAAATGGTGAATTCTATTCTGGATAGTGGAAGAATACCAGTTGGACAGGCACAAACGTAGCATTAATTCCTCAAGAAGGCCAAAACCCAACTTTATCCCAAAGGTGCTTTTAAGAAGGCATCGGGGTTCTCTTTTTCTTGAAAAAGAAAAGTCCAGCTGCCTTTTGAAAAGCACATTTGGGACAGCCATGACCTGGATGACTGAGAATCTCCACAGATCCCCCACAAAAAAACTACAGGCCAATATCTTTATTGAACAGTGACAATAAAATATTTGCTATGATTTCAGCTGAAAAGGAGGAAACATATCTTGCAAGATTTCATACATGAATATCAATGTGGCTTTTGGCCTAAAAGAAAGTTAAGAAATAATATTCAAAACATTATCAACATATTAGAATATTTAGAACATCATAATGAAAAACAAGCCCCATTGATGTTTCCTGATGATGAAAAAACATTTGATAACTTGAATGGATTTGCAAAAACTAGCAGAGATGACAAAAGTGTCCTGTTTGGTCAGGGACAGGACAATATCTCCTTTTACGAAAGACTGAAACCTTTTGTTCGCTTTTGAAATGGAAGTGATGGTTTCTGGAATTGATGATTGAGAAGCAATTGAATAAGAGTCTGAAGGGATTATTTTAATGTTAAGGAGGAAGGAGGGACAATGAGTTTGTAATTGCCGTGTAAAGGATACATGTAGCTTCTTTATCTTCTTTTTTAAACTTTTTCTTTTCTGCACCTTTTCTTTTTTCTTTCCTTACTTTATACCGTATTTTTCGCACCATAAGGTGCACCAGACCATAAGATGCAGGGCGTCCAGAGGCATTCCGTGGGGCGATCCAAGGTTCGGAGACTGGCCTGGAAGCCAAACTGGAGCGTTCCCGGCATCCCGCGGGTGTGCGGAAATCACTCTGCGGGATGCTCCAGTTCAGCCTGCAGGTCAATTCTTCGGCTTTGGAGCATCACGCGGATTGATTTCCGTGCACCACGGGGTGCCGGGAATGCTCCAGTTCAGCCCGTAGGGCAATCCTTCGACTTTGGAGCATTCCACGGAGCGATTTCCGGGTGCACGGAAATTGCTCCGCGGGACGCTCCAAAGCCGAAGGATTGCCCTGCAGGTCGAATTGGAGCATCCCAGGCGTCCCGCGGAGCGATTTCCACACACCCACAGGGTGCTGGGAACGCTCCAGTTCAGCCTGCAGGGCGATCCTTCAGCTTTGGAGCATCCTTTGGAGCGATTTCCGTGCACCCGGAAATCGCTCCGTGGAACGCTCCAAAGTCAAAGGATTGCCCTACAGGCTGAACTGAAGCATTCCTGGCACCCCATGGGTGCACGGAAATCGATCCGCAGGATGCTCCAAAGCCAAAGGATCGGCCTGCAGGCCGAACTGGAGTGTTCCCGGCATCCCGCGGAGCGATCCCCCATGCTTTTGGAGAGTATTCGCTCTATAAGACGCACACACTTTTCACCCCCCTTTTTTGGGGGGGGAATTGTGTCCTATATTGCGAAAAATACGGTATATTTCTGTACAGATAGTCCTCAACTTACAACAGTTCATTTAGTAACCATTCAAAGTGACAACAGCACTGTAAAAAGTGACTTATGATCTTTTACGATCACCATTGCAGCTTCCCCATGGTCACGTGATCAAAATTTGAACAACTTGGCAACTGGCATGTATTTATGAGGGTTTCCATGTCCTGGGGCCCATGTGACCATCATCAACTGGTGAATCTTCTGACAAGCAAAGTCAATGGAGGAGCCAGATTCACTTAACAACTGTGTCCCTAACTTAACCACTGCAACGATTCACTTAACAACTGGAGCCCAAAAGATCATAAAAGGGGGCAAAACTCACTTAACAAATGCCTCACTTAGCAACAGAGATTTTGGGCTCAACTGTGGTCGTAAGTCGAGGATTATCTGTATTTCTCTTTTAGCCAGGAAAAAACCTTTAATGAAAAAATAATGTAGTAACAAGCATTTTGGCAACAATGGAGCAAGTCAAGAATATTAATACATTCTTGCTTTTGTGTTTCTACCTCAGGATGTCACCCAAGACATATTCAGCTCTTCTGCGTCCGGGTCACTGTTATATTTTAACCTTTCTTAGGATTTCAACCTTTGGTAATCTGCTATTCCTCCACTGATGCTGTTACTTGCTTGTATTTGCTTTTCCTTCCAGGAACGAATTGTTAGCATACAGTTTGTGACTCATCTATTTATTGGCCCTTAGCAAGGGCATTTAAACCTATTACATAAAGAAAATAGTATATATTCTGTCTTTGCTGTCTTTTCTATGATAGTTTTTCAAGTCCTGAATTTGCATTTAGGACGAAAAAAAACTTAGTGGCTTCTGCCAATTTTCTCCTCATATGATTGACATATAACTAAACATAGTAACAGACTTGTCAGCCAAGCAACCCCTTTTCTTATACGGTAAATCATTAACCACGCAATACTAATCAAAATTTACATTTCCAAACAGAATGCTCCATTGGCTTAGGATGAAATATCACCCATGTGCAAATGATACATACCTGTATATTTCTACCTCTGGCCGGACTAGAGATGCTGTTGAAGTTTTGTGGAGGGCCTGGGTGGGTCTCAACAGGCTAAATAGCATCCAGAGTCACATGTAACATGCCGACTGTAAAACAATATCCCAATGGAGCAAGCCCTTTATTTCTGGATCCTCTTGGATTTGTGGCTACTGCTGGATGTGTTAAGTGAAGGACATAGGTATGAAGACCTTTACCCAGTTGCAACCTACTTGAAGCAGGATGACCTTATGCCCTTATTACCGTTGAAGTTGGAAGCTGCAATTGGTTCAGTATGCCAGCTGGTGCTCATAATTAAGAGAGCATATTGAGCCTTTCTTGAGGCACCTACTTTTGTTGAGGGGAGATTTCCAGGGGCAGTTCAGAGTGCTGATTTTAACTTATAAAACAATGTAAGACATGGCATTGATACTCTTTTTTTGCAACTGGAATCAATCAATTGTTGGTGATGTCCCCTTTTTGTAAAGTGAAATGGGTAAAAGGGCAGGACAAATTACACTTTTGGTTGTGGCTGAAATGGTCTTGAACAAACTCTCTTTTACATCAGCTTTGCTCCTAAGATTTGTTTTCGTCTGAAAACTGTTGAAATGGAACTCTTCTTGAGGGCCTTTGAATATGGGATAGCATCGTTTGGAACGTTCTAGTGTTTTATGTTTTATTGCTGCTCTGTATTTGTTGGTGGTTGGATTGTGATTGTAATCATGATTAAGATCGTGGTTTGTCGATTGCAGTTCATATGTACATGACACGATGAATGTACTTTATAATTATGAATGTATCTTATGATTGTAATCACAGTTTGCCTATTGTATGTATGTAGGTATATATAGCATGTACACCAGAGACAAATTCCTTGTGTGTCCAGACACACTTGGCCAATAAATTCTGATTTTGATTCTGTGATGCTTTAATGTTAGTGTTGTATGGTTTTTATTGATGTCAGCTGCAGGGATTTGGCATACTAATGGAATAAATACTTCTGGATATTGGTTATGTGGACTGAATTATTCTTATTTATATGATCACCTTGTTCTACAAAATCAGACCTTTCTGTATGCTGTTCGAATCTCATGTTAGGAAAATACTTTACTAATTCAGGTCTTTCCATATAATGAAATATGACTGACTTTTTCCTTTCAATTACACAGTGCTCTTTTCATTAAAAACCCTTATTACTGAAAGTATTTGCATACTTGATTAGATCCTTCCAACTGTCTTATGAAGATTTGAAAAAAAATAACTTTCAAAGGGATCTCTTCTTTCTCTGGTTAATGTTACTATTATTCTATGTTACATAAATACTACTACATGTTTATCATAACAGTGTGTAAACACAATTTTTCAACTTCCCCAAAACTTCAAAATGTCCTTTTGAAAGAGTACATGCCCCATCTTCTTGTGAATCTCACTGCAGGATAAGGAATTCTAGTATTTTATGATTAGAATAACTCTACCATCATAAGTAGAAATAGAATTAATGATGAGAAATATGCAAACAATAAATGTGGTCTCACAGTACCAACAAAAGGAGTCTAGGAGTCTTAATGGACATCTACTTAAATGTGAGTCAGCAGTATGCTACAGCTGCCCAAAAAGCCAGTACAGTCCTAGGATGCATTAACAGAGGAATGGAGTCAAGATCACATGAAGAGTTAGTACTAATTTATGCCTTGGTAAAACCACACTTGGTATATTGAATCCAGTTTCGGTCACCACAATATAAAAAAATATATTGAGAGTCTGGAAAGAGTGCAGGGAAGAGCAACTAAGATAATTAAGGGGCTGGAGGCTAAAACCTGAAAAACGGTTGCAGAAACTGAGTATGCCTAGTTTAATGAAAAGAAGGACTAGGGGTGACATGATAACAATGTCCCAATATTTGAGGATCTGCTGCAGAGAAGAAGAGGTCAACCTATTTTCCAAAGCACTAGAGGGCAAAACAAGAAACAATGTGTCATGTACTGAATGTATATAGTTGTGTTAACTTTTATCTTTTTAATCTTTTTTTTAATCTTTTTAACTTTTAACTTTTTATTTAAATGTGCTAAAGTGAAACTAACCTTCAGATGACCCCCAACTGTTTTGGAGGGAAATTTAGGACATTTATATTTGGGCAGGCTTTTTGTAGTTCTATGATTGGTTAAGGCCCTGTGAGCCTGGAGCAGTGGTTCCTAAAGTGGACAGTAAAGCCCCCTGGGGGGCGGTGGGATGGCTTAGGGGGACACTAGGAGGCAAGTGGGGTGGCAGGGGGCGCTAAGAGGCAGGGGGGCACTGCCCAGAAGGTGAGGGGGCACAAGCCTCCCTGCGTGTAAGGAGCGTACGGTGCAGTACGAAGGCTGGCTTTGAAGTGTTGTCCTTGCCCCACTGCACTGCCGCTGCTGCCGCTGCTGCCGCCGCTGCCGCCGCTAGTTCCTCAAAGCAGCACGCCTTTTATGCTGCGGCTTATGGTTCTTATGTGCTGGGAGGCTTGTGTCCGTCCCTGTGTCTTCTGGGCAGTGTCCGGCTCTTGCCTCTGACAGGGGAGGCAAGCGGGGTCATCCCCAGCTTTTCACTCCTGCTCTCGCTTAACAAGCATGGCGTGACTTCTGAATTCTGCCTGGTGCAGGAGTCAACATCAAACTGAGCAAATCTAAGATGAAAGTCTCTGAAACCCAGCTGAGCACAATTAGGTATGAAAAGTGTGGCATTTCTTCCATGAGGAGCTGAATCTGCAAGAATTATTCTTTTGAGGGCAAAGTGATTTCTCTGTGCACCGCCAGTAAGTTCCCTCCTCCCCAAGCTGACTTTGCGCACTACCAGTAAGTTTCTCCCCCTCCCCAAGCCAGCTCTCCACACCACAAGTAAGTTTCTTCCCTCCTCCCCAAGCCGGAGTTCTGCGCTATGGCAGCAAAAGAAAGGTGCGTGTTATGGGTGAAAGGGGATGGGGTTTG
>JANHFO010003111.1:89163-101051 GCA_032468095.1 Pareas carinatus | reverse complement strand
TGTAAGCTGCCCTGAGTCCTTCGGGAGAAGGGCGGGGTATAAATAAAATTATTTATTTATTTATTTATTTATTTATTTATTATTGTATGTTGGTTATTTCTCTAGGGTACTCCTGCAGACTTGTTTCCCAGAGTATGACTCTCATCCTCGTGAATGAAGATTCTTTGGATGTAAGTGGAAATCTACCATTCTGTTTGACTTCAATATTGTCGTTATTCCTTTTGATCTAAGCTTACCAATACACAATCAGAAATCAATCCAGACAAATGGATACAAAAAGGGAACTGAAACACATGGACCTTCAAACCACATCCCCCTCTTATTGGAGCATACCCATTCCTCCAAATGACTTTTTAAGATGAAAGGGTTATACTCATTTGGGTTGCGAATGGGGCTGAAATCGCCTCAAATGGTGCTTCTAGTCCTTTACTAGTTTTGGGGAGAACCCTCTTGTTCACCATCAGTGCCACAAACTACCTATTAACCAGCGACTATGAACCATTGAAGATTCTCGGGGTGGGAAGTAAACTTGAGTAATGGCTAAAAGATCTTAAAGGTCCAATGGAGAGAAAATAACATTATTCCACTTACATTCCCCCCCCCAGATAATTTGACTGTGGAAAACCTATGCCTTCTTTTGATTTAAACCATTAGTAATAAGAAAACATTGTAACAAATGTGGTTGAGCAAGAAAAATAGGGAAAATTGGCATTCTGTTGTTTAATATACTGAAAATGAAAGACTTTGATCTGAGAATCCAATATCCTGTCATACCATGTAAAAAGGAGGGTTAATCGATCATCACATAACCATGATCAATGACAAATTTGTTGGCAAAATTCATTTTTCTTTATCCTAATTTTATTTATTTGCCAAATTTAGTTACCATTCATCTCACTTGATAGCATTTTATGTTATGGCAAGAATGCAGGTATAGAAATTTTGGTAAGCGAAATAGGCTACTTTAAGGCAAATCCGGACAATTACTGGAAAAATCCCAAAAACCCACTGGATTTTTTTCAGACCCTTAGTCGGCGCCTAAGACAGACCAAAAAACTGAAGAACACCAACCCAATCCCCCATCATACAGTCATAAGGTGTGATGTGCCTAATTTGAATCAGGCAGTGATTTGGCTGTGGCAAAGAACCCTTGAAGCAACCTATTCCATCTTCAGATCACAAGACAACTGCTTGGAGGTGAAAATTAGGCCAGAGATTATCTGTGACAAGTCCATGGTTGTCTTGAGGTGTCCTCATGTCATCTGCCAGGTGTTGAGGGGAACTCTCCGCCTCATCTCAATAATTTGTGGTCATTCCTAGCAACAAAATTGAGGAATTCAAGAAGGCAACCTAAGCAGAAAGAACATGAGTAGGGTCCTCTTATTCCTATCATTAGATAGTGAAAAGGTAGTTGTAAATAGATAAAAATAGGTAGTTGTACTCCCAACACTTACAAAGCAGGACCTAAGGAAGTAATGCCAATCTGATTAAGAGATAGTATCTGGGCCAAGGTCACCCTTTAAGCTTATTTGATTTTAAATTAGTTCTTCTTAGGCTTAATCTAAAATACAAGACACAATACCATTTTGATTCTCCCTCCGTTCTTTGACAGTTTTTCCAAACATTATTCCAATCAGATTTATTGGCCTTTAACTCATATAATCATAGTCTTTGATCTTGCTGGATCTAGATTATAGCTGTGGAAATTGAACCCATCTGAAAAATACCAGGTTGAAAGCAGTTTACATTCAATACTTCTCTTTTTGAATACTTGACTGGAAGCTTAAAAAGAACGTTTTGACCCAAACCCTTGGGGGGGAGAATAGGTATCTTGATAATTTCAACAGTTTTCAAGCACACAATTTTACATGCAACTATAAATGGAAATAAAGGATCACTCTGAGTTTGACAACTGAACTAAAAAAAAAGTCAGTGAAAAGGTCATGTTTGAGCACATAGAAAAATGATCCTCTAAAATTAAAATAAAATATTTTGCTCCCCCCCTCCAGTGTTTCCTGTTTTGAGGTGACATAGACCATATCCAGGGAATCTTCAAGAAGAGCTGCTCATATTACAGGGAACAGGCACTCAAAGACATGTCTAGAAGGCTGTGGAGTTTAATTAAGCATCTTAAGAAAAGTAAACTGAAACAGTGCAGAGAAGACAAAAGTGATGATTGAGATGACTGGGTATTTGGCCTTGAGAAATATAATAGGACACTTCAAGAACTCAAAATGGTATCACACAGCAAGCAACCATGATGTCTCTTCAAATGTTGTGGTGTAGGCTATGAAATAATTAGGATCTTAAGTTATAGGCATCAGTCCAGTTCTACAGTGGAATTAATGAACGAGGTAGTGAGTTCTCGTCTGTTGGATATCTTCAAGCAGATAATTGATAGTAAATTGGATAGGCAGTTTTTGTAAATGCCTTAGTTTGGATCCTGCACTAAGCTGGAATTTTCAGTGGCTGAAATAATTTCTTCCAACTGTTATAATTCGGGCCTTTTTCTCCCAGTTCATCACTGTTGAGGAAGTCAGCCTTGACTGTGGGATAGTTAATCATAACCCCAAATCAAACTAAATCAAAATCTGTTCTTCCTGCAGCAGAGGTCAGAGTCTCATACAGAGGACAGGTTATCTTAAACAGGAATTCTGATCTGCCCCTTCCTGATGCTGCATTCAACCCAGCCAATAAAGCTATGTCTGAAACGCAAAGGAACCCAGTAGAAAGCAGTTGCAGTTGCAAATTAAAACCAGGTGCTTTACTAGAGCACGGAGCTGATACATAAACCCATTGATTTCAATGACTTAAGCATGCATAAGTCTGTTGATTTAGTCCAGGGGAACTAAAAGGGCACACACTTATGTGTGCCTAAGCAGCTCATTTGGATTTGAGCCATAATGATTGAACATAATAATTCACATATGCAATCCAAAGCAATAATGTGCACTTTAATCAGAATAATTTGGTTTTGGGGAGGTTGCCAAGTAGCAAATGCTAGATTATGTGACCCAGAATAAATTACTTTAGGTTTAAAATTGGTCTGTGGGGTTTCTTTTTCCCCACTTAAGTGGTAGAATAACATAGAGTGAGAAAATCTTAAATTTTCAGCTAGTATGCAGTAACATATTTTAGTCCGCTTGTAAATAATCAAGTTGGTTTTGATAGGTTGCTTTGACATTGTTTTATTTATTGAGTTGTTAGATATGATATGAGCTTTAGGCTCCAGTTACAGAGATCCCTGTGCCAAATTAACCTTGCGTGTGGACTTTAAAAAGTGAATCGAGATCCATGCAGATTAATCTAATATGCCTCTGGATACATATTTGAATTGCAGGCATTGCCTCATGAATTACAGCAGCTATTAGGACCTAGGTAACCTTCACGATCTCAAAGAGCTACGCTTGGTCAGACCTGAAATACTAGGGTGAGAGATCGCCAGACTATTCTAAGTCTCTACTCTAAAACAGACCAGAAGTAGGTAATGGCAAACAATTTCCACATGATTGTCAAGAAAACTATTTGGACATGTAGTCCAGGAGCTGAACTCGACCTGAAGGAGGCTGTGCTTTTTTAATATCTTATTTATATTGCATCATTTTTTAAAAAATCAATCCTTGTAGGGATAGGATAAAATGGAATGGGACAGAACAGGCTACTTTATTTGGCCAAGTGAGATTAGACTCACAAGGAATTTGTCCCCAGTGCAAAAACTCTCAATGTGCATGCAAAAAAACAGAGTAACAATAATCATAATAATGATACCAATAAGTGAAGGTAATAGAAAAGATGAGAAAGGTAATCTTAATACAGTCATACTTCATGTGTAAACATACCTAGACATAAGACAGTACTGTGGGAATTAGGTGTTCAGTGAAGTGTTGGCATGAGGGAAAAAACTGTCTCTGTGTCTAGTTGTTTTGGCATGCAATGCCCTGTAGCAGAGTCCTGAGATAAGGAGTTGAAACAGTTTACATCCTGGAGGTGAGGGGTCTGTAGATATAGTCTGATTGCCCAGGAATTTTTAAAATCTTTCCATCCACCTCCATCACTGCCCTTCTCTATGTTGGCATGAAGGGTGTATAATTTTTCTTTCCTAGCACCCTTCCTTTCTTTTTCCTTCCTCTGGTAGCAGCTGTTGAGGAAGGGCTCGTGACAAAAGATTGAATACATTTGGCAGGTGGGCTGCACACTGCTCCTTTCTGATTATTTAATTTCCCAGGTTGTTTGTTTGTAAAGTCTACTACACGACTGGACTTCCTGCGACCGCCATTTTGATTTGCCTGCCTAAAGGCCATTCTTGCTTGCAGAGTGAATTTTCCCAGAACGAGGGAGTTCTGATTGGGTTTTTTATTTCTGAAATTTGCAACATTTGTCAACTTCTAGTATTCTCTTTCACCAGACTCCTCTTTCAGAGTGTTTTTTTTGTTATTGTTGTTGTGAGCTACTTACCAGCTTAATGGCTCCATAGGTGGCAAATAATACGGTTAATGTAGATGTATGTTTTGAGCAGCAGAGGCCAATAAGGGGCTTTTCCCTCCTCCCATCTGTAAACTGACAATAAGTTTAATTAGCAAAGACAGTGGATTGAAAAATGGCAGAATAAATACCAAGGGGGGGGGGAATGAGGTTTAAGGCTTGGCATTTTTGAAAACCAAGGGTTGTTATCCTGAGGGAGACACTAGAGGCTCTTCTAACATCTGGGGCACAACATAGTTATCTTAATCACCAGCCAGGCAGCGTGGAGATCCATGACTGCAAGCTGTAGTGGGATGTAGCAGAAGGAGCTAATTAGGGAAATTGGGAGAGAGAATTCATTGGGGAAGGGTCAACTTTGCTGTCAGGTTTTTTTTTTTGCTTGAAGCCTTTATCTACCCCCCCCCTAATCATACAGAGATTCAAAGACGTCAGGTTTAATAAGGAACTGTATCTAATAGGCAAAAAAAATGTGGCTAAATGGAGAGAAGGCCTTTTTCTTGAATTAGTTTGTCAATAATGTTTGCAATGAGTCAGCAATGCAAATGTGAAATCAAATACATAGCTATTCATGTTTTTAAAGAAAAGAAACCCTTTTTCCCCCCACACTTCAACTCATTGTCTACAATTGCAAGTGAAAGCAGGGTGATTGAATTCTGGTGGCTGGCTAATACAGCTTCCAGGTTTAAGTACACATTGAACTGGGTAATTTGAGCATTATTGAGTTTCAGCTTATTTCACCATGTAAAATAAGTGGGTTTGCGTTGAGTTATGGAAAACTTTTTCTAGGAGGGAAAGGGTATATTTTACATATTCTCTTGTTCCATTGCTGCATTGAGAGATGACAGAATAACTTTCAACATCAGCAGGCCATTGATTCTATTTATGTCAGTAAAGGGGATAAGAACTAGGATGAGAGCCAGCTCCGTATAGTTCAAAACTCCTCAAAGAATTGGATGTCCACAGACATTCAGCTTATTGCAAAACAAAGGAGAAAAAACGTGCATGAGATAATAGCTTTTTTTAGTGATATTATATCTTCTTAACCCACATCTTTGTTTTAGCTACAGTAAATAAATGAAAGGGACAGTGACAGCAACATACTATGGTTTATTTGTCTTAGACAAGTGCTCTTTTTTTTGTTATAGAATGCATCGGAACACAAGTTCTGGCATGTTTTTTTGCCTTAAATACAATAAATTAAATGTATGTTAAGAACTGAATATAGAATTTTTTTAAACAAAAGATTAACAAGATGTGAGTTCCAGCACCTTTTTTCTTACCAAAAAAGCACTGAAGAGGAGTTTAGTGAACAATATAGCAGACCAAAAATGGTTGTGGGAAAGAATGCTTACCCACCAACTGTACCCAATGCCATAGATTTTTATCTGGGAATAAAACCAAACGAGGAGAGGTTCTTGCTTCAACATTGACTGGGAGCCAAATGACTTAAACCAGGATTTCCCAATCTTGACAACTTTAAGGCGGGTGGACTTCAATTCCCAGAATTCCTCGGCTGGCATGGCTGGCTGGGGAATTCTGGGAGTTGAAGTCCACCCACCTTAAAGTTGTCAAGATTAGGAAACCCTGGCTTAAACCAATCATGAAAATACTGGCATTATGTAAATTCGAGTAGAGGTCTAAAAGACCATGTTACTATGAAAAATTTAGTATGCCAGAAAAGGTTATTACTCATATCTGAGAAAACATACATTGATCTTTTTTTTCTTCAGAATTGCATGTAGCCCTAACTAGATTAATTATATCTTTTACGGGGGCTAATTTCATCATGCCTGTCAAGCTAGTATGGTTGGCATATCTATGGAAGATGGAAATTGAGCATATTTAATATCATATGAAAATTCTTGGGAGTAGCAGGAAGTATAGGGCAGATGGACTGCTTCATTTTCAGTTGTCTACTTGAAAAAAGTGTTGAAACCCAAGTCTCACTTGGGAACAGCTGACAGGCATATAAAATTGTCATCTCATTGGGAGGGACACCAGCTGAACGCAGCTTATTTAATTTGCAGTTAATACTAAATATTTGATGGCTCCATGTGATACTTGGTTACTAGTAATAATTTGTATTGTAGTGGGATATATATATATGTAATTAATAAATAATATGGCTAATAATACTATTTGTTTCTGTTTATAGGATGCAATATATTAGTTCATTGGGGAGGTTTAATTGATTTAGAAAATTTTAATCTTATTTATTTTGCATTGTTTCTTAAGTTTAATTTTGGATTTCTTTTGGATTTGGTTGGTTTGTATTTTTTTCCCCATATTGACATTGTTTTTTACATAATTGATTGATTATTAGTTGATGAAAATATTTCAACAATACATAGTTGGAAACTAAAAATAAAAGCTTAGTGTTGTCATTATTCTTCATTCAAATTATGTTATTTTCCTATTCTGTTCAAATAAAAAAGACTGTTTTCATCCAAGCACTTTGTTGGATTGTTTAAGCTTTACCTTAATTATTTTTTGCTAGCTGCACTTAATACTTCTGATAGAATATTATTATATAATATTTCATATTATATAGTCATATAATTACAATTTTATCTAATTATATACCATATATAATTATCTATAATTATGTAAATAATATAATTTATACAAATTATATTTTAAAAAGCCAGTTTGGTCTAGTGGTTAAGGCACCAGGCTAGAAATTGGGAGACTGTGCGTTCAAGTCCCACCTTAGCCATGAAAGTCAGCCAGGTGACTTTGGGCTAGTCCTTCTCTCATGTCAACCTACCTCACAGGGTTGTTATGGGGATAATAGAAGGAGGAAAGTAGATACATTCATTGCCCTAAGTTATTTGTAAAAATAATAAAGAGATTCGAATAAGATAAATAAGTAAATAATATACTAATATACTATAATCAATGTTTATTTATTTTATTTTATTTTATTATTAGATTTATATACCGCCCTTCTCCCAAAGGAGAAAACCATATAGTACAATATTAAAAACAATTTTAAAAGATTAAACCTAGGGCTGCGAAATCCTTAAAAACATTAAAATTTAAAACCCAGTGAACCCCCTAAAAACCCACTAATATCCTCCCCCCTTAAGAAACCGACACAACTAAAAAATCCTGGGGATCAGGCCAGCCAGACCTGGATGAAGAAATGTGTCTTGAGGGCGCGGCGTAAGGCCCGGAGATCGACTCATACAGATCTCCAGAGGGAGCTCATTCCATAAGGTTGGCGCTGCCACAGAGAAGGCTCTACCCCTGGGGGCCGCCAGCCGGCATTATCTGGCTGATGGCACCTGGACGAGACCCACTCTGTGGGAGCGAACTGGTCTGTGGGAGATAATTATCGGCAATGTTAATATTATACTTTACTTTTAAAGTTTAGTTACTTATTCTTTGTTAATGTAATATGCATGTTATAAATAAAATAAATACACAGACTTACTTGGGTAAGGCAAACATCTGTATAGGCAATGTATTATTGAAGGTGGCTATTGTTATGTCATCACTCGTGTGATCTCTCCTCTTAGTACTATCATTAGTGATAGTATAATTTCGTGTTGGGTATACTACAACTCTTCAACACATTCAGGAAATTACACCTAAAAGAGCATTTATTTATTTATTTATTCATTCATTCATTCATTCATTCAATTCATATAGCATCTATCTTGCATATGTGACTCTGGACACTGTACAATATTAAAAAATCAAATAAACAATATAAAATATTGCAGTACAGAAGCCCCCAACCTGTAGGTCATGGCCCACTACCGAACTGTAGCCTAGTGGCAAACAAACCACATGAGTGGTGAGCTGTCACACACACACACCAGTGTGTGCGCATGCACAGCCCCACTCCCAAAAATACTGCGCAATTGCGGCGCCCCAATCCCCCAAGCGCCATACACACTCATGATTGGCGTGTGCACGCACCCACGCCTCTCCTTCCTTCACACTGGGCTGCCAACACAAAAAAGTTGGACAGTGCTATTGTAGTACAACAATTTAAATAATGTAACATATTTAAACTGTTAAAACACATGTGTAAATAAGACCATAGGAAAATTGACCAACAGCTTACATACAGTATACATTTTGTACATGCATGTTTTAACAGTTTGCATTTTGAAAGAACATATAGTTGCAAATAAATATTAAACATATTAAATATGTCAAGTTTGTTTTTAAAAGAAAAAGTTGCAGATTTATGAAGAGGGTGGAACAGATTTACGAATACATGCAGAACAAGGATTGGAAACTAATTTGTCCCTGCTCATACCACAATGAGTCCAGCTAATTTCTCCAAAGATCTCCCATATTATATAGCGCTAAAGAGTCCCTGCTGTAACCTGAGGAGCTGTACCTACTGAGATACCATCTCCTATGTAGGTGGCTAAATTTAGAAGCATAGATTCCGTTTTTGTTTTATTCCATAATAAATGAAGTCTCAAACATATGCCCAGACATTAAGATTAGGTTTTCTAAGTTTTTCATTGGTGCCCTCACTCCGTCTTCTTTCCCTTTGTGAGTTTATACATGATTGCTATTAAGCAAATTTGGAATGCAAACTCACTTTATGAGCAAAGGTTAATTAGGGCCCGAAGAAAGCCTGGGGCAGAAAAATACAGATGCGAGAACTGTAGAAATAAGGTCTGCTGGTCAATTTTCTTGAGTGTATAACTTAAATTAAATGTAAGACCAAGAGGACTATTCCTTACCCACACCAGACTCACTGATCTTTCAAATCTCTCGGCAACAGATACATTTGCATGCACAATGCTCACTTGAACGTCTAACTCCCAACTGGGAGCATGTCAGTCTTGTAAGTTGGAGCAGTCAGAGCCTGAATAATTGAAATATGAACAATTCACTGCCAAGTTCACAATGGGGCCATGTGTACAATGAGCCTCTTGCAGAATGACCAAGCTTGAAAGAAATGGAACAAAGTACTGCTCTTAGCCATCAGCCAGCTCCTTGTGGATGGATCTGGAGAGTCAGCAATTTCTCATGTAGCTAAAATCAGTTCTATACAGGAAGCTAAATACTTTTTGCAGTTATAAAACAATTAAGACAAAACCTCACAATATTGAATGCAAGCTGAGTCATAGCAACTGGATTTCTTTTCTTGTTGGTTTGAAACACGTCACTGTTTATCCAAGTAACATCTTCAGTCTGAGCAACTTGGTTAGGGGGAGCCCATAAATAGTATGTCCTCCAGGCAGATTTCATTTCTCACCTAAACTGAAAAGGCTCATTAGGTGAGTAGGCAGAGAATCAAATAGGCAGAGAGTCGTTGAGATATAAATGTTCCAACTCCTAAATCCTTTGCCCTAGGTGGGTCGTTAAATGTGGACTCCCTGGTGAACCTGTGAAGTAGTTTTAATATTCCTGGGCATAAAAAATGAGGGATAGATTGTGTCTGAGACCCTTACCTCTATTGAAGGAAGAATTTTCCATTTTGGCTAAATGAATTCCTTCACTTCTCTTTCAAGACTCTATCTTTTCTGTCCAAAGATCCTGCAGATTTTTATTTCTTGATTGCCACAGTTCCCATTTGGAACCTCGCATTCTAGGAGCACCAGCCTGAGGTCCTTGTTGTCTTCCTGGTGAACTTGATGTTTGAGTCTATGGTGTTTATATCATCTGTGAAGGCCTGGGCTTCTTGGACTTCATTTTTACTTGGATATCATCCACCTAACTGAACCAGAGGGTTGGCGCCATCACCTGGAAGGAGCTGAGCGTTTTCTTTTCCACATGGAAAACAGGGATATTTGGAAAACACCACAAACCCAGCAACACAGTGAGACAGAGGCTTGTTCATCCTAAAGATCAGACACCCAAACATAAAAAGAGCAATGTAGTGTATGCAGTCCAGTGCAGTGAGGACTATTCAGAGCTCTACACTGGAGAACTCAAGCAGCCTTTACACAAGAGGGGGATCCAGCATAGAAGAACCAACACCACAGGACCAGAATCAACAGAATATCTTCATTTAAAAGAAAAAGGTCAATTTTTTTGAGGACAATAACATTCATATTTTGGACAGGGAAGATAGATGGTTTGAGAGAGGAGTGAGAAAATCCATTTACTGTATGCCAAAGTGGAAAATCCCTCGATAGAGGTGGAGGCCTCAGATACAACCTGCCCCTCATTTTTTATGCTGCTATTTCATCAGTCCCCAGGAAGATTAAAGTCACTTTACAGGTTCACGCTTAATGACCCACCGAGAGCAAAGGATTTAGGAGTACGAACATTTACACCCCATTGACTCTCGGCCTTCTCACCTAAAGAGCCTATCCAGATTAGGTGAGAAATGAAACCTCTGTGGAAGACATATATGAGGTCCCCCAAACCAACTTGCTCAGCCTAAAGAAACTACTTGGATAAACAGTGAAACACTTCAAACCAACAAGAAAAGAAGTCCTGTTGCCATGATTCAACTTCCAGGCAAACTATCAGGATGATTGAGAATCTTTGTCAACTCACAATGTTGTCTTCTCACGTGAACTTGAATCAGATTTGAGCTATTTTATTTCTGTAATTTTTTTACATTGTAATTATTTTGGCTCCAACAATGTAACATGAAATTGCACGATGGTGCCCATCAACTGAAGGGATTGCTGACTGTTGTAAACTTCAGTACAGCTGGAATTTTGGTCAACTTGCAAGTCCAGCTGTTGCATTCTTGACCCTGGTTTTGTGGCGTAGCATGAGACATTAACCCACAACTAAATATTTCATAACTGTATATGGAGGTTATAAAAACAAATGTTAGTTACAGACACTTAAATGCAATTTTCTGACATACAATTAAGAACTACTAATTAATTCCCAGTCTTTTTTACTCACTAATGTGAAGGCATCTTCTCTATGAATTTAATGTTTACTTCTGACTGTTTGCATGTAACCTTGCACTACCGAGCATTTTATAATAAGACTAATAATGCAAAATATTGGTCTTACGTTTCTGTTATTTTCATCAAAGCAATCCATCGGGTCATATTTTGTGTTTTTTAAATAAGTTAAATAGAGTTCAGATACATTAGGAGAGAATAAATAGTAGTCCTACTCAAAATGTTTACATTTACAGTATAAATATACAAAATATCTCATTCCTAACTGTTTTCCTGGGACAAATTACTTTGTTAGGTACAGTTGATGAGTAAGAGACATTTATGAAACAATGCTTTGTAGTAATAAAATGCGTTGGAGATGCTCTTTTGAATGCATTAACAAAAACTTTTGAAGAAAAAAAATGTAATTAAAACTTTTATGTGTGTTTTGATACAGTCATATATGGAATGTAAGAATAGACAAGAATATTTTATTTATATGTATTTATTTATTTATTTATTTAATTGGATTTGTATACCGCCCTTTTCCCCGAAGGGACTCAGGGCGGTGAACAGCCA
>JANHFO010003111.1:62169-77086 GCA_032468095.1 Pareas carinatus | reverse complement strand
CTTCTCCTTCTCCTTCTTCTTCTTCTTCTTCTTCTTCTTCTTCTCCATCTCCTCCTCCTCCTTCTTCCTTCACGTGCTTTGGAGAATAGATCCACCCCCTCTTCTTTGTGGCAGCCCCTTGGATATTGGAACACTGCTATCGTGTCCCCCCTAATCCTTCTCTTTAACTAGACTAGACCTGAGGGTCTCCAGACCAGGCAACTTTTAAGACTTCAACTCCCAGAACTTCAACTCCCAGAATTCTCCAGCCAACATGGGACGTGATCTCTGGGAGTTGAAGTCCACACGTGTTAAATTTGCCGAGTTTGGAGATCCCTGAACTAGACGTTAAAGGGAAGGAGCGTTCTGGCTCCCCATTCCTTATCTCTTCTCTTAATTTTTCCCCTCCTGTAACCACTTTCCGCTTACTCAGCCATCCTGCAAACGGCCCAAAATCCCATCAGGAATTCATCTTGCTGCATGTCGTCTGTATGGATTTCCGGAGGTCCCCCAAACTTTCACAGAGGAACCCTTTCTTAGCTGACGTTGCCACAGATTTAAGGTCAGATTCTTAGACCGCCACTTTCAAAAGATTCAAAAGCAAAGCAAGAGGCTAGTCCTCAGTGGTCCATAGCGGGGCAGAGAATCAAATCAGAATAGAGGGAAGTCACCCATGCTGTATCGGCCTTAAACTATCAAGTCTGGGCGCGTGAATCTGCGGAGCTGAATATTCATGTCGCATTTGTCATTTCGCTGAAATGAATAGCTGGATGCCATTGAAGGGGTGGGAATTTCTCTCCTGCAATTATTTATGTTACAAAGCTTCCTACACTGAAATAAATTAATAAACCAGCAAGTAAACACACACACACACACAGATATATATATATATACAGAGGGGTTGGAGAATCTTATTCATAAGTATGTGGGTTTGTGTGTGCGCATGTATACATAATGATTTATGAATAAGATTTCCCCTCTCTGTGTGTCAACAAATGTAAATGGCTATGCATCACCAATGATAATTAATGAGTAATAAGCATAGCATTTTTTAACCCGCAACAGATATAGGATTTTAATTATGGGAGTTAATTTTCAGAGCAGAAAGTCTGCTTTCGCACAATTAGAGGAGGGAGGGATAACTTTTAATTAACTTTGAAGAACTTTCTTTTTCTAAAGGAAAAAAAAATCCAATTAAAACGCTTTGAGGGCCTATTAGCATGGAAATAACAGTTAAGAAGGGAGAAAGGGAAATATATAATGGTATTTATGAATGAGAGATTTCTGCGCGGAGAAGAATATGACTCTTTTTGAACAATTGAAGCCACAAAAGGGGAAAAAAAAGACTCAGTTAACTTACAGTTTTATTTAAGATGCGCTACGCCAACAGCTAGATTTCGTTTCTGTTTAGCAAACAATTCAACTAGCTGCAATTGGAGGGCCATCATTTTAACGTCATTTGTCACACTCATTGCAATGGTGCCTATTTCATTTAGCAATTATTTAATTTTCTTAAGCTCGATTCTCCTCACAAATGTCGGCAGCGTCTAGAATTATTGGAATAGGATCCACAAAGTAATACAGGAGATCCTGAAAGTCAAATCTGAGATGAAACTAGAGACATTTTGGGGGGACTAGTGGACAAAGGTTTGGGGGAAGGGAATTGCAACTTTAATGTTATATATCTTGACAGCAGCAGAACTACTTTATGCATGACAAGTTGAATGTACTTTAGGGTTATGAATATATCTTATGCTTATATGTACGTGACAAGATGAATGTAGTTTATGGTTATGAATATATCTTATGCTTATATGTTCATAACAAGATTAATGGAGTTTATGATTATGAACGTATCTTATGCTTATACGTGACAAGATGAGTGTACTTTATGATTATGAATGTATCTTAGGCTTATATGTGCTTGACAATATGAATGTGCTTTAGAATTATGAATGTATCCTATGCCTATATGTTCATGACAAGATGAATGTAGTTTATGATTATGAATATATCCTATGCTTATATGTTCATGACAAGATGTATGTGCTTTATGATGATGAATGCATCTTATGCCTATATGTACATGACAAGATGAATGCGCTTTAAGATTATGAATGTATATTATGCTTATATGTACATGACAAGATGAATGTGGTTTAGGATTATGAATGTATCCTATGCTTATATGTTCATGACAAGATGAATGTGCTTTAGGATTTTGAATGTATCTTATGCTTATATGTTCATGAGAAGATGAATGTACTTTAGGATTAGGAATGTATTTTATGCTTATATGTACATGACAAGATGAATATACTATACAATTATGAATGTATCTTTGATTGTAATCACAGTTTGTTTATTGTATGTAGGTAGATATAGAGCATGTACACCAGAGACAGATTCCTTGTGTGTCCAGACACACTTGGCCAGTAAATTCTGACTCTGACTCTGACTCTGACTCTGATTCTGATTCTGATTCCAACAACGGAAGAGTGGTTACAAAAGCTGATGGACTTAGCAGAGATGGCGAAACTGATGATTCTGGTTAAAGAAAGTAATATAAAATCTTTCGTACACCCCTGGAAACCGCTCCTTGACTTTGTGCTCAAGGTTGGGGAAAAAAATGAAACTTTGATTTTGGGTTTTACCGATGAGATCGATACGTTGATATAGAAGTGACCGTCCAAATTATCTACGAATGTTAAAACTTGAGACTCGGCTATTGCTATATTTTACTGCACCAAATGAAGCTGAAAGCCAAAGCTTTTTCCCCTTTTCCTTCACTCTCTTCCGGTTGTTCGTTTTCCTATTTCTTTTGAATTTCATAAAAGTTTCATTAAAAAATGTGTACCGCGTCTGCTATAGCAAAGGTTTTCAACCTTTTTCAAGCTGCGTACCCCCAAAGCATGTCGTGGCTACACGGCGGACCCCATTCCCACAAATTCAACCAATGTCTCATCGACAGTTCGTGTCTGTGACTTTTTCCAGATTTTTCTGAACCTGTCTGCGGACCCCTCCCCCCCACCGACAACTCACCAGGGACCCCAGGTTGAAAACCTCTGTGCTATAGTACTTCGTAACTCTGGAGGGCTTGGTTTCTAATTCCTCATTCCTCTAATGATTCATTTCTTGGTTTGTTTTGTCCGATTTGGACTCTGGACGTACGTTTGGACAGAGTAAAAAAACTTTTCTGGTTTGATTATTCTTGTCTGGATATAATAAAACAGAAAATTGGAGGGTTGATTGAGACTCCCCAGATATTTTCACGTTTGCAACCTGCATCAGGTTATGTATTTATTCAAAACATTCATAGAGGCGCCCATCCTATAAAGAACTCTGGACAGCTCCCAACCAACCATCGCGCATCTATTAAAACCGTAAACATTAAAAACCTGCCTTGATTGGCTCGTAGAGTAGAGAACACAGCCTAAAACAAGGAGCAGGCAATCTTTCCACACCCAGCACAAAAGCTTCCTTTTTACCTACGGACAGGTAAGCGACACGGATCAACTGAAGTGTATTATGACCATCTACGATCAGTGGAAGATGCTGAGACTGGAGTGAAGGCCGGCGTAAATATCTCCCTTTCTCCAAATGGAAATTGGCGGTGTTGCCCATTAGGATGAGTTATAGGATTAACTCATCTATGGTTTTGCGGTAGGGCGGTGCGATCCAGAACGGGCTTTGAACATGGCATTCCCAAGCGACCGTGTTCACGCTCGACGGTAGCGTGAAGGCAACTGACTTTCCTTTATGGGATAACGGTGAAACAATATGGTGACTGCATAATAACGAGAGCTGGAATTACGGAAGGTAAGTGCGGAGAAGAGCAACTAAGACGATCAAAGGCCTGGGGACTAAAACCTATGAAGAACGGTTGCAGGAATTGGGGATGACCACTAGGGGGGACTTGTCCCTGAATGCAGGACAAGAAGAAACACGTGGAAACTAATCAAGGAGAGAAGCAACCTACAACTAAGGAGAAACTTCCCAAACAGTGAGAACGATTAATCAGTGGAACGACTTGCATTCAGAGGCTGTGGGTGCTTCATCACTGAATGTTTTCAAGAAGCGATTAGACAGGCATTTATCCAGAATCCTACAGCATCTCCTCCTTGAGCAGTTGAACTAGAAGCCCCGCAACTCTGTAATTTCTGTTACGATGATGAAGAAGAATCGGAGGGAGGACTCAACAAACTACGGATGGAAGCCATCCACGAAGAGGAGAATGTTTGAGAAATATTTGCAACACCTCCATCGTTCTCTTCACGATCATTATGGAGTTTAGCCATGTCTGAATGTGCTACTCGCTCCTCCCAGAGACGAATTGGCTTGCCATCACGACTGCAACCTTCGACTCGCCCAATCCCATTGCGTCAACTCGTTTGCTACCTGACCCATTTCTCGGACCGATGAGGTTTTCTCTCAGCGCTGAGACCATCGAGAGAAGATGAGAGACAAGGGGAAGGACAGACCAAGGCCATTTTCATCCCTCTGCCCTCCTGCTCTTCCCCTAACGGTGGGCCGAAAACCGCGGTAGCATCAGCAGAGTGATATCTCAGCCTCGGTCAATTTCGCCCTCACCTGACTGAGGTTCTTGCAAACCCAAACCCCGCCATCGCACCCGCCTCGGCGTATTGCCATCAAAGTGAAGTTTGGGTGACGAGGTGGAGTGGATTTAGATCTGTGCTTGATTAAAAAGGAAGGAGGCCACTGTTTCTTGTTTTAATTTATTTCAGAGATCGCCGATTCCCGAAACTGTGATGCTACACTGACCTCCAGTGGAAAACAAGGAAATAAATCTGCCGGAGTGGATTTTGACCGTCTCCTGCTAAGCCGAGCTGTCTTTCTCTCTCTCTCTCTCTTTCTCTCTCTTCACCTCCCACCTTCCTTTGCAGTCTGTTTTATGATTTCATAACCTCACTCCGGTCTTTCTCAAGGGGGGGGAGGAGGTTCAGAGTAATCACAACAGGGACGACCTCACGTCACAGCTTGTTCTCCTCTCTTAACTGCAGATGGTTGTCCTGCCAAGGTCAAAGGAAGGGAAAGGAGGCTGGAAGGATCTCCCACCTGAGGTGAGCATTGAGAGATGCCAAAACTGGGGCTGGTTGGTTTGAGCATCTCCGTCTGCCTTGAGGACAGTTGAGGGCAAAGCTGACGAGGTAAATCTGTGTAAGTCTCCATGGTCTCGCCTTGTTCAAGGTCATTTGAAAGACCGGGCGCAGAGAAGCCAAAATCCATTTCTACTTCTGCAGAATAGCAGAGTTGGAAGAGACCTCGAAGGTCTTCTAGTCCAGCCCCCTGCACAAGCAGGAGACCCTGTACCATTTCAGACAAATGACTGTCCAGTCTCTTCTTAAAATTCTAATTCTGCGAAGCTTCTTTTCCTGTAACATTGAACTGCAAACCGGGGCATATAAAATCTTCGTCAGACCAATCCTCGAATGCAGCTCATCTGCCTGGAACCCATACTGTTTAACAGACTGATCAATACAATTGAACAAGTCCAGAGGTATTTTACGAGAAGAGTCCTCCATTCCTCAATCTTCAATAGAATTCCTTACGCCACCAGACGTGAAATTCTGGACCTAGAAAGCCTGGAGCTTCGCTGCCTACGGTTGGACCTAAACCTAGTACACAAAATTGTCTGTTACAATCTTCTACCTATCAATGACTACTTTAGTTTCAACCACAATAATACACGAGCTAACAACAGACACAAACTCAAAGTGAATCGCTCCAGACTCGATGGCAGAAAATATGACCTTAGCAACAGAGGGGTCAATGCCTGGAACTCACTCCCTGACGCTGTTGTTACATCCCCAAACCCCCAAATCTTTAACCTTAAACTGTCTACCGTGGACCTCACTCCATACCTAAGAGGTCTATAAGGGGCCATGCATAAGCGCACCAGTGTGCCTACCGTCCCGGTCCTACTGTCCCCATTTATTCATACTCATTTATTATTATGCATATGCTATACTTGTCTATACCTATTTGTTTATATAGTATGTTCCTACTTATACTTGTTTTTCTCATATATCCTTGACTAAATAAATATTATAGTATTATTATTATTATATTATATTCTTAACTGTTTTTTGCCAGCCTAATTGAAAGTCATCATTTTTTTCTTCATCGTTCAGATGATCCAGCTTTCATAGTCATGTGGTACAAGCTGTGGTACCTCAGCAATTAAATATTTTATCTAATTTTGGTATAGTCTTCCGTCCTAGTAGCAGATCTCTTTCTTCCATAGTACAGTTAAAATCTCTAAGAATGTTTAACCCCAGAAAGATTGTCTGTTACAACTTCTTGTTGTTGTATTATGTAGGGATTTCCTATTGAAATAATTTTTAAAAATTGGGCAGCAAACCAGATTTGGCATCTTCTTTTTCACCTTCAAAATGAAATACTTTTAAGTCAGTGGCCCCCAACCTTTTGGACACCAGGGACAGGTTCCGTGGAGGAAGGTTTTTCTGCAGACCGGAGGGGGCGTGGTTTTGCATACTGTCTGCATCCCGCAAATGGGGCTTGGTTTGTTTGTGCGGACTAGTCCCTGGCATGTCGCGGACTGGTGCTGGTCCACGGACCGGAGGTTGTTGGCCCCTGCTTTAAGCTAATAAATTTTACAAATAAATGCAAAATAAAGTATTTTTATACCCAACCAACAAAGTAGTATCATTAGCATGTCTGTAATTGTTTCTCTCAATTGTAATTTCAATTTCTGTTTTTTTATAAACATTTCTGAAGATATAATCTACATGTAAGTTTATTAAATAAGGAGCCATTGCAGAATCTTGATCTACTTCTTTCTGTGTTTATTACATTTGTATATTGCCAAATCATCAGGACTCTTAGCAGTCCAGGTTAAACATGTTTCCCCTCTTTTACATGGTTTTACAAATGTCATTTTTCATTGATGATAACAATAGAAGAGATGAGAAGTCAGCTTTCCCTCCCTCTTATAAACATTTCTATGGCATTAGAGTGCTTAATATTGCAGTCTTACTTACCATAAGAAGTTATTTCCTCTCTCGTCTGAGGAAAGATTCCACTTTGTCTTTCAGCTAAAATAATTGTAAGACTGTGTTCCCTTAGGAAAGTCATGATCTTTTGAATGAAACAGATGTACTTTATGATCTGCTCCCAAGCTCATGCAAAGAGCTTAAGAAGTCTTCTGTTTAAAGTGCTGTTTTTCATAAAATTTGAAATCCAACAACACAGATTTGCTGGAATGGTTTTAGCAGTTATATAATAATTATATTATTAATAAAAATAAATAATTCACCACCCAGAATCTCTGGCTTGAGATGGGCATTAATACAAACAGAATAAATAAATAAATACATAAATTACTTTCATTTATTCATATGCCACCCAACTCCTGACAACTTTGGACTTGTCTGGGCATGATGTAATGAGTTGTCACTACAGATCTGTATCCACCAGTTGAGAGCATACTTTCTCATGAAAGACCATTTACTTTTTCCATGACAATCAGGGTTTTCCCCCCCAAGTGTTGAAAATCATGTTTATACATCTGAAATTTCCAAATGATCATCAATTTATTTGTAAAAAAAGTAATTCTTTCAGAGTTCTGTCATTATTTGAATGTATACAGGCAAATGGCAAACTGGTGCTGTACCATTATTGTCATCACATTGAATTGTGAAAAAAAGGAAGTTTCACTATTTCCATGATCTGACTCCTAAGATCTCCCACCAAATCGTTGTTGTAACATTTCAGAGAATTTGCCCAGTAATTTTCTTCCTGCATTTGGCATCTTGATTTGTTTGTTTTAAAAACCACCTCACTTCAAAAGTTGTATTAGGCAGCAATCAGGAATTCAGAAGAATTTACTGTTGTTTTGAGAATTTCTTGAGTTTGACACTGATCGGTGACTATTCATAAGATATTTCTATGATTTTGAACAATGTTTGATGGAAAACTGCAGTTTCCATTTTTGAAACCAGTTCCTCTGGCTTGATTGTTATTGGTTATAAGGTGTCCCTCAGGATGATTGGGTCTTATCCTCATTGTTAACAATTTAACATTTATGTTAACAATTTAATGTTTAGTGAAGAGAGTCAGTCTTGGGCTGGGTTGTGTGGTTTCAGACAGTGAAACTATACTTAATAAACATTTCATTGTACTTTCTTTTCTTAATCTTAGCCATATTTTAATTTTTAAAATTATGTACAAATATAAACAAGGTAATAAATAGCATACATACCTTTATCAAAAATGATTTTGAATCATTTTGACTGATGCAAATCAAGTTACATGTACTGCTGTTTACCCATCACTGGCAAAATCAGAACAATCTTGACCCAATCTTAACTATTCATAAACAAGCTAAACATATTCAAAATACTTTTCACTGTATATGATGTATTATATTTTCAAACATGTTCATTTGCATGTCAAAAAATGATAAAAGTCAAGGCTTCCCCTGTTCAGTTGTGTCTGACTCTAGGGGGCGCTGCTCCTCTCCGTTTCTTAGCTGTGGGAGCCAGTGTTGTCCAAAGACATTTCCACGGTTATGTGGTCAGCATGACTATACTCTGAGGTGCATGGAAAGCAAACTCAAAACCTTGTTTATGATTTATGATTATGAATGTATCTTATGATTGCAATCACAGTTTGTTTATTGTATATAATAACAATAGATTATATAGATTAGAACATGTACACCGGAAATAAATTTCTTGTATGTTCAGACACACTTGGCCAATAGATTCTGATTCTGATTATGGTATTTGTTAAACCATGTTTGATTTTACTTATAATTTCTAAAAATTCTTATCCACATTGTCCCATTAAGATTTATTCATGTTCCATAAGGAGACAGGCTCCCCAGTTTGGGAACCCCTGTGGTGGCAACGTTTCTATTGAATTTTAGTTAAAATTAAGACTTGGAAGGCAGAGCCCCCAACTGCCTCTTTAAACCAATTAAACCATTCTAAAAACTTACAGCCAATCCCAATAATGTCAACCAAATCTGTTTTGCTGCAGCGATGTACATTTATTTGAATGGCTCCTGTCAAAATAGAAAAGTAGTATTTCTTAATTGGCTTATTAAACAGCATTTCTTGCCTAACCCAAAGCGAACATTAGTTGGGGAACAGTGCCAAATAAAACAAAAAACCAAAGTGAACAATTAAATTAAATCAGCAAATAAAAAACAAAGTAATAAAACTGACGTTTACCATTTTAATATCTGCATAAATTTTAAATTAATTGCCTAATTCCTGTTTAAAACCATTTTAACTTTCTTCCTTTTTAAACTGCATTTACAGCTCTTTTCCCAAATTAAAATTCTTGCAATAGTGCAGTGTGTGTTTTTCTTAACATACTCTAATTTCTTTCCTTATACCTTTTCTTAACGGATCCTAGTTTTACAGACTAGTTTTACAGACTAGGCTGACAAGCTAATCTCTATTATGTTGTTGTCAATCAACTCTGTCCTGGGAGAATATTGGTTTTTGTGTGTGTGTGTGTGCACTGAAAATCAATATTATAAGTGTTGGTAGAGAGCAGGAACATTGACAGCAAGACCAATTTAACAGAGGCTGCAGCCACATTGAACAATGGATGTGTTCAATGCTCAGAAACTAACTAAACTAAGGGGAAATTGAAAAGAAATACCATGGTTTAAGTGTCAACTATTGACATATGATTTTAAAAAAATGTTGTGAAATAAGATTGAAATGCATCTCAGATACATATAATATTGATATGGTTTTGAATTATGATTTATAATGAGCATACAAACCAGATTGCTAATCCTTAAATAACAACTGCTACAGATTAACTGTAATTAAAAAGGTTCTAAGTAAAAGAAAAACTATGACATCCAAACTTTTAGCATAAGAAAGAATTTGGATTCATTTGCATTTGCATAATGAGATTTAAAACTACCTCAGGTGTTCAGACCTTACTCTACATAATAGAATTAAAGTATTAGATTTCTTATCTTAGCTTAATTAAAATATGGTCTTTGTTACAATTTTTCTATAGCAAACTGATCAGACCAGCAAAAAGCCAAATCTTTTGAACTTTTGAAATGAAGTCTTTAACAGTGTGGTAATTTCTGAGGTTCCATTTTAACTCTGTGGGTGTTAAAATTAGAGGTGCAAAGTTGTGGCTACATCTTGCTCTCACATTACATCTTATGAGACCTACCAATTATTTTCCTTTGCCTACGCTGCCATCAAACAGCCCAAAGTTTCAAAATCTTTCTTGCTACCTTTTGAAAATCAGGCAGTTCCTATTCCCTGGTTCAACAATGGATGAATGCTGATCTGGGCGTTGCCTTTCTTTCCCCCTAAAAATTTTTATTTTTATTAATTAAATTGAAAGCAACAAAACTAATAGTATAATACCCCGTTTCCCCGAAAGTAAGACATCCCCCGAAAATAAGGCCTCGGACTTCCGGTTCTGGGCGGCCTTGGTGGAAAAATAATGCATCCCCTGAAAATAAGACCTAGCACATCTTTGGGTACAAAAATTAATATAAGACACTGTCTTATTTTCGGGGAAACACGGTACCTAACTCAGGTATGTTGTTATTTATCTTTTTTTAAAAAAATGTCATTTCTGTTGAGATTTAATATGATTAAGAAAAATAAAAAATATCTATATAAATAAACATTAAAGCAGTCCCTTCCTTTCCCACTGCTGCTTAAGTATCTTTACGTTGTGCTTTAAACATTTGCAATTATACTCATTTCTGTTTAAATCATTTTAATTATTTTAAGCAGTTTCTCATTTTTATCAAAAAACCATGTTCTAAATGTCTCAACTTGCCTTGCTGTTAGGAGGATGTATATAAGAGAAACATGTCTGTCTGAATTTAGGTAGACTTCAGTTGTTAATATATACAGTCAGTTTTTCCATTGCCTTATATTCTCCAGTGTTGGTTTTCCAATTTTCTATTGTCAACGAGGTTTTTCTTTTCCAATATTGTTCCAGATTGACTCTTGCCTCTGTCAGCATATGTCTTAATACATCGTGTTGCTTGTCACTTGTACTTTCTGGGATCATGCCTGATAAAATGTGCACTGACTTTCTTGTTGGATAGACTGATGTCATGTTTCCTCTCATGAGCTTCAGCACAAAAGTGTTGGACTAGGGCTGGGAAAATCCAGATTTAAAGCCAACTCATCCATAGAAATTATAGCAATTAGTTCCCAGATTGATAAAGAGGCAGACTACCATTCTCCAGGTTCAAGAAGAACCTCCTGCCCCACTGGGTCATAAGAGGGGTCTACCCGGTTTCACCACCGCTGCCTGGCCATGGCCACCAGGGGGCCGTCATCTCGCCACAGGACTACCTGGTCACATAGTTTTTGGCCGCTGGCCATCTCAGTGCCAGGGAGGGTGGTGAAAGGGGGCGGGGAGTAGGCAATGACTTCCTGCCTCCCAAATATCCCCTTTCCCTTCCCCCGCACCGGCATGTATCCCACCCTCTTTCATCCACCCTCCCTCGCAAGGCTGAGGAGGCAGGAAGCCATTGCCTGCTCCCCACCCTCTTCCACCACACTTCCTGGTGACCTATGTGATCAGGTGGCCCTGTGGTGAGATGACGGCCTCCTGGTGGCCACAGCCAGTCAGCAGTGGCGAGTTGTCCCATCCCTTCATAAGAGGGCTTAGAAAGATTCTTTTTTGAATGCTACACTAATCTATATATATAGATATGTTGTAAAATGGAAACTAACGTTGTAACTAGGCTTCTTGTAACCCATTTCCAATCTTCTCAATGAATTGGGTTACATAAAATTCTATGAGAATTGGATTTGGGAAAGAAATTCTCTCAGTACAACCTACCTTACTGGATAGTTACCTGCAGAATTTGAGGAGACGGAATTGCATCTTGAGCCCGAGACCTAGCAAAATAATTCTGTGGGATATGGGTTGATTTAATACTTGTTTGCTTACTTTTTTATTAAGGAAGAATGAGGAGCTGTTTTTCTTAATTCAGAAAGCCTAGAAATTCAGTCATTTGTCATAGATATGCTTTTGAGAGAAAACCAGGCAAGAATTTTTGTTTCTTTCAACTGGAAGCATGGGAAATTCTTTGTCCTGGTGAAACCAGAAGGTCAACAATTGGAAGGAGAGGCTATTCCAGACAATCCCTTTTCGCTGTGTGTATGAAAAAATGAGAATTTGAAATTCTCCACTTTTGCCTACCAATCTACGTTGGTTCAGTGGGTCTCACAATTTATCTCCTGTTCTGATCATCTGGTTTTACCGGATTCACAAGGAAACAAGATAAAAGTGAGGAAAAACAGGGAAGAAGGCAATTCAGCAGTCTCAGCACTACGAACAGGTCTTACTGACCAGTTTGTTCCAAGGAAAGGATGAAGCTTTCCTTAAGCTCCACCCTTTTCTTTGAAAGCATCATGTCTGTCAAAGTTCCCACATTCTTGATCAAATCAAAATAACTTAGGCCAAGAGCCAGATCAAAGTTTATTGATTTATTGATTCAAGCTGACAGGCAACAAAGACTCCATGAAGGTAAAATGCTGGAATTAGCTATTCCAGTTTTTTCACACAATATTAAAGCAGATGTTTTTCAAGTCCCTCCTTCTGTCCCAGGATATCTGTGGTGTTACCATGGTAGCTATACTTTTATCATGGCAACCCAGTCATGTGAGCGGCCACTCTGATAAGACTTTAGCAGTTAACCATAACAAAGTATACATTTCCACCATGTAGATTTCTACCCCCCTGCCCCCATCAATCCATGGCAAATTTCTCTTAAAGGAACAAGTAGCATTTTCAGCTAACCATGTTCAGGAGGAATTTGACAATATCTTTAAGATGCCAATCCCTTGCCCTGAATTTGTAGGAAAGATGTCTTAAACTGTCAGTAATTACATACCTTTAGGACACATTGACTCCATAGGTGTCAGCATTGAAGAGAACTCAGTTTCTGCTGGCTTTAACTGTTGTTTTTATCAGCTGGTTCTTACCACCAATGCACTGTGATTTGGCTCATACATTATGCTAATCCTTGTTTAGCTATGGTGAATAAGCCACACTGGCTGATTTTCAGCATGTTTGGTACATATGAGTGCGAATGTGTGTGTGTGTGTGTACGCATATTGTTTTATCATTGTGAACCACCCAAGAGTTACCTTGTGGTAAGATGGGTGGCCAATAAATTTTGTAAATAGAATTAGAATTTATTGGCCAAGTGTGTCTGGACACACAAGGAATTTGTCTCCAGTGTACATGCTCTATACCAACATACAGACTGTAATTGACAAACTGTGATTACAATCATAAGTTATATTCATAATCATAAAGTACATTTATCATGTCATGTACATATTAGCTGCAATTGACAAATTGTGGTCCTAATCATAAAATACATTCATAATCATAAATAAGCAAACAAATAATTTTGCCATGAACATAACTTGCAGACCTCAGTAGCTAGGTTTATAGTGAGTGTAACCAATCCTCACATTGAATTATCTATATGACAGCTAAGCCAGAGGACTTCCGAGGTTCCCTTTCCTTTTTGTTAATTGACACTATCTTTAAAAATGTTAGCCAGTGAAATAGCATGTGTTATAATTAATACAACGAGGGGGGAACCTTGGAAACTCATTGGATGATTTGAGATCAGTATCTCTCATTCCGAACTCCTTGCAGGCAAAGGAAGGAAAAGGTGTTATGAGTTTTTTGATTTCTGGAGGAAAGACAGGAGGTCAGTTAAGAAAACATGTTCCACTCCTAATTTATTTTTCCTTAGTTTACTCCATTTCTTCTCCATGAAAACAGAAACTGTCTTTGTAGCATAGCACAATTTTTACAAAAAAGACAGAATTTCCCTTTTCATGTTCTTTCCATTCCTTGTTCTGGGATGAAGAATTAATTGATTCCCTGAACAAATGAGAACTGAATGAGTTCATTATCTCGACGGAGATACTCAGGACTATGAAGAATTGCAAAGATCAAACGTCTGTTTGTTCAGTCCTTTGTTAAATAGAAGATCTAGTCACGCCTACAAAGATTTTTTTTTTACTTGTAAACTGGTCACTGCAAGCAAAACAACATAAAGCTGTTTCTTTAACTTGGCGCATAAGCAGGATCTATATCCCAGATTTCCAAGAAAGAAATCAATTTTTTTAAAGAAAAGTTGTGTGAGATGCTGCTTCTAAGATGTGTATTATAGACACCATGATAGATATTGCAATAACGTTTTTACACTATTTTCTTTCATGCTGTATGCAAAAATATTGTCATCGAACTTTCCGCTGCAGAGCTGGTTTTAAAAAACTATCCATTGTGCTACATGCAGCCAATAGAGTTCAATATTCTATTTAAATTAAATAGGATGTAGCTATTTTTGCATTTACTGAGCTGCAGTGTGGGTGTCCGGTAAAGAAGTTGTAAGATAGGAGGCCACAGGCTAATTGTGAATAATGTTTCATTTATATCCCATCGAATTGTACAGATAAGTGGAAAGCAACAGTGCTAAAATCATTAAGCTTACTGGGTTTGTCCTTCTTGCTCACCATCACAGTCTTAGTACAATCAAAATAAATGTCTTGAATAGTATTGTTTTATTTTTTAAGGTTCTACAAACATTTGAAAGAGGCATTTGGCATTGCCTGTTAGCACAAAGAGCTCATTAAAGTAACTGTGTCCTTTACAAGGTCAGTGTGACTGTTTCAAAGACCGGCCAACTTGTCTGTGCATGCATGTCTGTGTATAGGCTTCTGCTTGGACTGCAGTGAAGTGCCTACACGTGCACAGACTACTTAAGGCAGTTTTGCAGCAGTTAGGCAGTTCTTCAAAAAGAGTTGCCTTGAAGTACAACATGGAGCAGCAAATAAATTAGATGATAGATAGATAGATAGATAGATAGATAGATAGATAGATAGATAGATAGATAGATAGATAGATAGATAGA
>JANHFO010003111.1:40424-50746 GCA_032468095.1 Pareas carinatus | reverse complement strand
TTAAATGTGTCCTCTGTTGTTTGTGTTCTGTTTATTGTCTCAATTTTATATGGCTGTACACCGCCCTGGGTCCCTTCAGGGAGAAGGGCGGTATAGAAATTTAAATAAATAAATTAAATAAATAAAATAATCAATGTCATTTTACAAGAGACATTTTACAATTGTTGATTGAATTCCAGCTATTTGCCAGATAATGTTAAATGGAACCATGTCAAGAATATTTTACATTTCAATCCTGTGGGCTACAAATATTCTCCTTTATTGATAAGTTCCTTCTGTTCTTGGAAATACTGCACCTATCCTACTCAGTTAGAAGAGAAATCAGGTCTCTCTCTTTTTCTCCCCTGGAAGATGCTTCCTTTCCATCTCCTTACACATAGTCCAGATGTACTAATGTGCTTACCCTATAATATCTTTGGTGATAGAGGCACAGGTGTTATCTGAAAAGCAAGCAGGCAAAGGGATGCATGCTGGGTATTTTTTTACCTATTACTCCTCTTCAAGCAAGGTAACCAGTATAAACCTTCCACCTATCCTCCAGTAACATAAAGAACCAAAACAAATGCAGCAATAGACATATTCTTAAACTGAGCTGTTCTTCCATTAGCTAAAAGTAAAGCTCACAAAATGAACACACAGGGTATAGAATAAAAATTCCAACTTTTATATCACTTGCCTACTTTGCACTCAAAAGTAAGGAATCATGCGAATAAAACAACTGCATCCTTGTTGTATTTCAAATGAAAAAAAGTCCTGAATAATTAACTACTTGGCCTTCAATAAGATATTTCACACAAAATAGATGCACTGTACCTATTTCCCCTTATTTCTAAGAAGCTCTCTTTCATTTCTGAGGTCCCAAAGGTGCTTTTTCAAAAGGCAACTGGACTTTGTTTTTCCTTGAAGACATCTCACTTCTCATCCAAGAAGCTTCTTCAGAACTTCTTCAGAAGGAAGGCCCACAGAGGACTTTGCATGCCTTAACAAAAACTTGAAAGGGTGCAAGGTTGATACCAAGAAGTTTCTTGGATGAGGAGTGGAATGTCTTCAAGGGAAAAACATAGTCCAGTTGCTTTTTGAAAAAGCACCTTTGGGACAACCATGACCTGAATCAGAGGTTTTCAACCTTTTTCAATCTGCGGACCCCGAAACATGTCGTTGCTACATGGCAGACCCCATTCCCACAAATTCAACTAATTACTAATCGACAATTCATGTGTATTATTTTTTCAATTTTTTCCACAGACCACAAATTGAAAACCTATGACCTGGATGACCGATAATCTCTATAGACATTCATTTCTGAGGCTTCCAGCTGCAATAGCAACTTAAAGCAGCCAATTCTTATATCCCTTTTGGGATTTTTTTTGGGGGGTGGGCATTTAGGAAGTTACTTTGTAAGCTTTCTAGAAGTATTTATATGTAAAAAAAATCTTACAGTCGTGAGATTGAGAATTATATTTTAACGTCTTCCAAATTCCCCTAGACATGGAATTTGTGACTCCTCCTGTGCTCCTTAGCCATAGCACACTAGGCCAGTCTAAACATTTTAATTTTATATAATATTTAAGTCTTATATATGTATAACTTTCCTTTCCTAGTCAGTCAGCTGCAAACTATACCACATTTGGTTCTGAGGAAATTAAAATTTGTTTTAATCTTGCTAAGGTATTTGGTGAAATCATAAATCCCACTGACTCTCAACTCTGGACACTGTATTTCATCAACACATTGAAAATGTGAGGGCCCAAGAATATTATTTGGAAAACCCTATTTTTATGCCTTCATTATAAAAACTATACATATTTTTATTCTTCCTTTCAGTTCTTTAATTATCATTCTTATCCCTAAGGAAGGCAACATTACATTATGTGACCTTCTTTATTTGAAATTCCTAATTCCATTTTAAGCAAGCCAATGGCAGAGTTCCTTTTAAACTCCATAGCGCTTATGGCAGTTGTCCAATCCCTGGAGAGAACCAGATAAGGAAAGGCTATGTTTTTTCAATTATTGTGAGCATCAAATTGGGGAAAGTTGGCTGAAACTTGTAAATCTGTTTAATTTTCATGTTATCAAAGAATAGTTTCCCACAGTGCTTTGTTTGTAGATTTAATTGGAAAGTTCTATCATTAGTCTTCATGTGCTAACTTTTATCTTTGGGAAAGCTTTTATTGAAAAGACTAAGCATTAGGAAAGTTTGACTGAAGGAGAAAATTAACTAATTTAGTCTAAGTATCATTGGACAGAAGATTTTCATAGAATAGATAATTAAATCTTTTTACTTGATTGTTTTAGTTTATATGCCAAACATCTGCCTGGTTTGTTGGCATTTTCAAAGAATATTTGGATTAGTATGAAAAAGGAAATGTACAATATTCTCATTAGAGAATTAAAAAAGTAATTAAGGATTTTTATAAAAATTTGTATACCGAAGAATCAATCCCATTAGAAAAAAATAAAAATATCTTGAAAATAGTGGTTTCCCTAAGATAACATAAGACTATAAGATTATTCTGGATGAAGAAATCTTGCAATTTGAAATACAACAAACCATAACTAAACAAAAAAATGAAAAAACAACAGGCCCCCGCGGTATACCTGCAGAGTGGTATAAAGAACTTAAAAAAAAAACTCGGCACACCACTATGAGAGAAATGCAACAACCTCATGATGATGGCAAAAATTCCAAATTCATGGATAGAGACTAAAATTATTTTAATCCCTAAGAAGGGGAATACCTTATCACAGGTCAAAAACTACAGACCAATATCTCTATTAAACGTGAACTATAAAATCTTCACATCTATAATGCCGGATAGAGTTTAAAAAAATTTAAAAATTCTTTATACATCCTGAACAAAATGGATTCTTGTCCAAGAATATTTTGAGATGCATCCAGGAAAACAAGCGGCACTAGTGTTTCTAGACGCACAAAAAGCTTTTGACAATTTATCTTGGCAATTTTTAAATTATCAATTGGAAATAATGGAATTTAGCCAAAAATTTGTAAATATGATTAAAGTACTATATCAGAACCAAAAGCCAAAAATAAATGTTAATCAAAAGGAACAAGACAAGGCTGCCCACTATCTCCCCTTCTCTTCATTTTAACCCTGGAGGTACCTATTAGAAACATTAGAGCAGATCAGGAAATTAAGGGATTAAAAATAAAAGGAGAAAATTATAAACTTCAAGCATTCACAGATGATCTGGCATTTATAATAGAGATAATCACAAGATTGCTGAGAAAAAGTCAGGAATATAGGAGGTAGCAGGCCTTAAGATAAATATAGAAAAAACAAAAATTATAATAAAAAACCTAGCAAATGAACAGAAAGCACAACTCCAAGAATTAACGGAAATAAAAATAGTGAATTGAGTAAAATACCTAGAGATTTATCTCACGGCTTGATGTTCTACATTAAAAGAAGATAATTATATAAAATTATTTACTCAAATAAAAACAGATCTCAAAAATTGGAAATTTCTAAAGCTTTCCGTAATGGGAAGAATAGGTGTAATCAAAATGAATATCCTACCAAAATTCCTTTTTTTTGTTTCAAACAATACCGATCAAATTAGGAAATAACTTTTTTAAAGAACTAAACACACTACTGCGCAAATTTATCTGGCAAGGAAAAAAACAAGAATCAAACTGAAACTACTACAAGAGGCTAGGGAAAATGGAGGTTTTGGACTACCTAATTGGAAACTATACCATGATGCAGCAGCCAACAGAATTAATAGTTACTTCAAAAACCACTATATAAGAAATGACCTAATAACAGTATGGGAAAGAGTTAAAAAAAATGATCTACTTGAAAATTCCAAACTGGGTGTCCACAATGGAAGCTTTTACTCGTCCAAGCCTTGTTGACTGGGAGAAAATTACAGTATACAAAGATTTACTAGATAGAGAAGGGAAATTAAAATCCAGGGAAGAGTTAAATAATCAAGGAATAGACTTTACATGGTGGGCATACGCGAAAATTAAATAAAGATTTGAACAGGATAGATTACAATATGGCATATACAAAGAACATACAGAAATATTAAATACATATGAAAAAGTAATTAAAAGGACATATAAGATGCTATTAAATTTGAAAATGGAAGAAGAGCAAGTAAAGGAGTCTATGATAAATTGAGCAAAAAAAATTGGACATATTATAGATTTAGACGATTGGCAAAAACTATGGAAACAAACTTTAAGTGAACCCTTTCAACAGTGTATAAGGAGAATCTTTATAAAATGTTCTATGGCATATAAAGCCAGAAAAATCAGTGAGAATAACTGGAAATGCAAAACCAAGGTTGGAACATATTACCACATGTGGTGGACATGCTATCATGCAAAAAAAATGCAGGGCAAAAATCCACAAATGGTTAAAAGAAATATTGGGCATACAAATTAGAATCAATCCAGAAACTTTTCTGCTGGGTATAATTAAAGAGAACATAAATTAACAAGATATATACCTAACCCTGTGTATACTGATGGCGACCAGACTAGCATTTGCTAAGAATTGGAAAAATGAACATCTACAACAGGAACAAGAAATTGTAAGGAAATAATGAATTGTGCAGAACTAGACAGACTCACAATGAGGTTAAAGAATAAAGAGAAAACAGATTATTATCAGACTTGGACAAGATTTTATAAATGGTTAGAAAACAAACAAGGAAGTAGAAATGAAAGATTTTTTAAGTGATTGATAGACAAATACACCCCAAAATTACTAAGAACTCAAAATACACCTATATGTTTGTGGGGAAGAAAAGAACAAAGTGGACAGAAAAGAAGGTTAGAAGAAAAGAACGAAAGAAAGATGTAGAGAAGGGATGAAAAGGAAAGACGGAAGGAAAGAAAGAAAGAATGAGAGAAAGAAAAAGAGTAGAATGTAGAAGGTGGAAGAGGGGATGTAGAGAAGGAAAGAAGAGTGGAAGTAGGTAGGGGAAAGAAGGAAGCCTAAAACAAGAATGAAAGGTTGCCAAAGCTAGTTAGAAACAAACTCCTTACAGGGTGAGGCCCCAAAAGAACAAGAGAAATGAGGAAGGTAGTTGCAGAAAGAAAAGGAGGTGGAAGGAAATTTAGATATAGGAAGATGAAAAAGAAGCTACAAATTAGACTGAAGTAGAAACAGAGATCAAACTGAATGGTCAGGAAAAGATCAACCGAAAAGAGTGAGGTAGAATAAGAGGGTTTAAGGAAGGTTAAGAAAGATAATGGAAGAAAACTACGAAGGATTTAGTTAAAAGCAAAGTAGAGAAAACAAGTAAAGATAAGAAGGAAGCTAAAAATGAAGGATATAAGGGAAAGGGAAAGGAAGTAGAAGGAGAGGGAGAAGATAAGGAAAGAAACATAAGTTAAAGAAATGAACAAGAAGGAAATAAAAGGAGAAGAAGAAATGTATTTAAATAACATCTAGAATGATAAACAGAATGTTTGACATGAAAAAAACACTGCGGTCTCGTAAGGCTATGGAAACAGTATGTGATCAACCTGTAAATTCTTAACAAGACATTGGGATGTCGTTAACCAGAAAATACTGTGAAGTAACTTGAAACTGCAGTTAACAAATGGAAATCAAAGGATAAAGTTAAATATATGTATGACTAAAGAAAATATATTGTATATATATATGATGTACAAGAAACTAGTATTTAAAGCAATGTATGTATTGCTAATCCCTCTTTTTCTTCCAATCAATGAAATCAATCGTTTCTTTTTTTACTCATTCTGTAAATTGTATAACTAATTGAAAACCAATAAAAATATTACAAAAAATATTTTTACTTGAAAGATTGCAACATTGATTTAAATCACTACAGTACTAAAACAAATTGCTTACCTGTGAATAATCTTACTGAAGCATAGGCTCACTCATGTTAAATTCTAACAGTGATGTTCTTCTGATAATGTAAAATATTGCCAAAACTACAGTCTGTTTTCATTTCTGATTGCAACTCATAAAGTAAACATTTTAGACAGAATCTCAGGCAAATGGGAATTTAAAACTCTGGGGTAATTCAGCAATGTGCCCCAGATAAGAGGAAACTCTTATAATTTGTAAAAAGGTTGGTCAATGTTGTCACCTTGTATATATCCACAACTAGATTTATAGTGTCTACATTTATTTATTTGATTTATATTTTGCCTTTATTTAGTACAAGTCAGGGCAACATAAATCTATTTCTTTATCTCTGTAGAATTATATCTTTGAAGCTATGAGTTCTAAAAAGATATGAAGGAGGAAAAATAAAGCAAACTGCCACTGCAGGCAGTGCAGATTAACATTAGTAGCTCTGAAAAGTTTGCAGATTAGAAGTGGATCTAAATTGCATTATTAATTCAAATTATTGAAGTATAGTCTCCAATCTTTTTGTGTGCCAGTGTACTGATTGGTAGAAAGGATTCAACCGTTCCTTTCAGCAGTCTGTTCTCTGATTATCAGGTTAATCACATGCTTGGTTAATGTAGCTTATTATTAGAGTCTATTTATTAAAGACATAAGGAATGGCCTTGAAGGACTGGAGAATCGTTTCTTCTTATTCTGAATCTGATTGAAAAGTCCCTCTAGCCAGTGTTCTAGTCTCATAGTAATCAGTGAATTGCAAAGAGAAACTCACAGGCAGGACACAAATGCAGCTGTGCTATCTCACTAAAGTTGGTAAAAACTGTTATTACCATTAATAGAGGTAATATATAGCTGTCACAGATAGGCAAATAGTAGGAATTCCATTCTCCAAGAATATGTTTAAGCCTCTCCCTTTTAAAAGCTATTCAACTTAGTAGACAACACTGCATCTTGTGGTTATTGCTTTCACAAATAGTTATGTACTACTTGAAAAAGTATCTCCTTTTCTTTCTAAACCAATTGTATAATTTTTCTAGATTCTTCAGTCTGGTATTTCTGGTTTTTGTTTTGTCTTTGGGAGTCTCTCGTAGCAAATGATGGGAAATACTTTCGACAGAGTCTCTGAGGAGACACTGATATAGTAGACAATATTGAACTAAGACTGTCTAAAACAGTTTCCTATGTTCTGTCTTCTTGAGTCCAGTTGCATTGTACAGACAACACAAAGACAAGAAGCTTAAAACAAGAAACCTAATTTCTTCAGATAGATCTGTGCACCATCCCCTGCAGACAATATGATAGTTGCAGTAATTCCGGAAGCTCAGCGGGGCACTTGAATAGGAAATGTGTATGATCTATGCTTGTGAATAAGGACAAACATTTTTTAAATAAAGCAACAGTTTCAATGCTAGTCCCAATCCGATGCCCTCCTCTAATTGGCTTGGCCTTCAATTCCTGCAATCTGCCAGCTAGCGAAAGATGGAATTATATGAAAGTTGAAATCCCAGTACATCTGGAGAGGGCTATCATATGGTATAAGAACTGGAAAAATGGGGGTTTTTTTTGGTAATCAAAATATTTTTAGCCTATTATTCTTGATGAGTCTTACATCCTTAGTGGATTTGAAGGAAGGGAGGATTTGGCATGTGCTCTAAAATCTGAAACATCGGAGCAGGAAATTTTTTCCAGTGACTGCCTTTTTCTTTTCTTTTCTTTTCTTTTCTTTTCTTTTCTTTTCTTTTCTTTTCTTTTCTTTTTCTTTTTGCATCTGCAGCTCTTCCTTTAAAAGTCACACATAGTTTGGCATGTGTGGAAACTGACAGACTTTTTTTTTCTTCTTCCTAGGGTGTCTCCTCTGCAGAAGTCAGAAATAGTAGACATGGTAAAGAAACATGTGAATGCCATCACTCTGGCCATTGGGGATGGTGCCAACGATGTTGGAATGATCCAGACGGCTCATGTTGGAGTGGGGATCAGTGGCAATGAAGGCATGCAGGCAACCAACTCTTCTGATTATGCAATAGCACAGGTTAGATGCCTACAAAGAAACAGCTGCCATGTCCAGTTGAAAGGGTGTTGGCTACGTAGACAGCATAAATACGTCACTGCTGATCTAGAGGCCAAGCAAATGTCCTCCCCCCCCCTCCTTTCTTTTGGGTATGCTGACTTAATGCAGAGAACTTGTAAATGTGTGCAATACCTTCCATTGTACTGCGCCAGGAGCCATTTCATCTTAAGTACAGAGGTTTCATTTTACTCGTCATTGTATTTCTACCATATTTCCAGTAGTTTGGAAGATGACTCAGACATTGCAGCTGTCAAAATAATTCCTCCTCCTCCTCCTCCTCCTCTCTTACTTTTATTCCTGCAATAGACATTTGTTGATAACTTATCCCTATTCTACAATATTTTAGTAAGCTAAGAAAATGTTATGAAAGAAGTTTAATATTCTTTAGTTTCCTACTTCTGGTCAGGAGAAATCCGTGATAACTTTCAGAGGTAGGCAAGAATCATTGACTTTTTTCAGTTGTTCTGATTTTGAATTTTTTTGATGGTATATTAGATTTTCTGATACGGCGGCACTTTTAACTTATTATATAGAAATACCTTAATGAGGATAGCTATAACAACCATATGTTCAAACATAACCGTCATATCCATCATTCTGAGCTGTAGTGTTTAACATTTATTATTCACTGTAATGTTTATCATTTAATATTGATTAATTGCATCACCCTTGCCTTCTGAAGCAAAACATGCAGCCTTCTGTTTTAAACACTTAAGCAGTAGTAGTGGGCATTATCCAAGCCTCAATTCAGTCTCTATTAGTACTTACTATAGTTCTGGATTTTAGGGGTCCAAAAAGCACAGTGTTATAAGAAAAACATAGTTATATGGGAGTCCTTATCAATCCGTTGGCATTTTTCCAGAGGTTATTAGTGAAAGACCCAAAAATCACCTTTTTTAAAATTTCTGGGATTGAAGGGATGGCTGCTATAAGTTAATCAAGATCAGTTTATACTGCTGCAGTGTGTGGCCTCCTAGATAATATTGAATCCCTATTCCTATAATATCTTTCTATTTGCAGTGCAGGCTAAAACTGATGGAATGCAAATTTTTAAAAAAGCAAAACAAACAACCTTCCAGCCCAGGGGTCCCCAACCTTGGTCCCTTTAAGGCTTTTGGACTTCAACCCCCAGAATTCCCCAGCCAGCTGGAGTTGAAGTCTTAAAGGAACCAAGGTTGGAGACCCCTGTTCCAGCCAGTCTCCAAACCCCACAACAGTGAAATAGACAGGAATCCCTTTTTAGTGTGTCCTTTTTCCTGATTGGTTCATTATCATGAAGGGAATTTGTTTTGAAAACAAGAAACCAGATGCCTCAATATTAATTAGAGCAGCCTCCCTAGAATCTCAGCCAGAGTTTTGAGAGCTGTAATCCTAGTTTCCAAGGTATCTTTCAAAAGAGCACATCATTTGTTTCTTGAAGACCTGTGCAATAGTGTGAAGCAGATATATTCATTGTGGAAAAGACAATTTTGTTCTCGTACAGAAGTTAGCTTACTATCTCAAGAAAAGCTAGGTCTTAATCTTAGAATCCTCAAGAATCTGAGATCCTTCAATATTGTTTCAGTTTAGGCTTCAGGTTTAACTTCCTCCTTTTTCCTTCTCCTCCAGAACAGACTCAGACATTTCTGACAACACCCTGGAGTTCTTTTCCTGTTCTATTGTCTGATCAATTCCTTGAAGAACAAATGCTCTTCAAAGTTACTGCTAATGTATGGTTCGCCTTGGAGATCCCGTTGTCCTGTTCTTCTTTGAGAAAATTCCAGGATTCCCATCTGATTTTGATGAGCCCTGACCTATTCCTCCAATAAAAGGGCTACAGATTCCAAATCTGAACGCTAATATATTTAGGAATATTTATTTCTTTTAAACAAGTGATAGCTCCCATAAAAAGCTATTGTCATGATATGTAATATTTAAGAGTTCTGATTCCTTTTAAGAAAGTTTAAAGTATATGGTGCAGAGGGAATCCCTTCTGAACATCTCATCTTCATTATAATGCGATCCAATGACTTGTTTTTTTTTCAGACACCCAAAAGCAAATAGAGACAGTTCTAATCTTGGATGTAGATTTTATTGTTTTCAAAAGGAGGAATTGATTACCGTATTTTTCGCACCGTAAGGCGCTCTGGACTATAAGGCGCGGGACGCTGGGAACGCGCCAATTCAGCCTGCAGAGTGATCCTTTGGCTTTGGAGCGTCCAGCGAAGCGATCTCCCTGCACCCGGAAATCGCTCCGCGTGACACTTCAAAGCCGAAGGATCGCCTTGCAGGCTATATTGGAGCGTTCCCGGCGTCCCGCGGAGTGATTTCCGCATGCCCACGGGGTGCTGGGAATGCTCCAAATCGCCCTGCAAGGTGATCCTTTGGCTTTGGAGCATCCCGCGGAGCGATTTTGG
>JANHFO010003111.1:7588-18589 GCA_032468095.1 Pareas carinatus | reverse complement strand
AGGAACAGTCAGGTGGTTGAGCATTACTATCTAAGCCCAATGACAATCGTAATGTGTAAGTATACTAGTTAAATGGGTAGAGTGTCTAAAATTGTTAAATTTCTACTTTGTTAATTGTGTAGTCATTAATTTAGAATGTTTTATAAAATCAGAAAATATTTGGAAGTTTTGGGAAATTGATGATTGAAGAGATGGAAGGAGCAGGTGTGAAATAGTCTTGACAAATTTAATAAACACTGATAAAAGAAGTTTGAAATGTAACCAGCTGGTTGATGTTGATTGAAATATGTAAGCACTTTTTTTGTGAATAAAATGAATGAATAAAATTTTTACCAAAAAAGAAAAAAGAAATGGAATAATGGCATTCTCTAAGTACATTTTAAAAGCATCAAAACTTACAGTGATTTCCAACTCAACACATGTTTGGATGGGAGGGGCAAATATTCTCATTCTTGAGAATCAGATTACTTTTCAGGTTATTTATGTAGCATGCAGCTGAGTCTGTTGATATTCATTATTGGGAGTGTGGATAGGCTCATTAATCCTTCTGACCTGCTTTTCCTGGCTCATGCCCCCCTAAAATATCTGCCTCAATTTTCATGAAAAGCAAAGTCGGTGTGTTAAGTTATGCAAAGACTAATGTACTTCAAATCTATATAGACTTTTACGTGTAAAATCACTCAAACATCTTTTCTCCTAATTAGGAATTTGCGAGGGGGAGCGCCCACGCAAAATATTTTTGCTCTACCTAGTATGATTTTCAGACAATAATGCAATCCATGATAATACAGTTTGCCCACTATTGATCGAACCTAAGCACTCAAAGTCCAGATGAAGACACCCAACAGAGTTTATGTGAATTAAATTCACCACCACTTCTAATTTGATTCAGAATCCCTTTCTTTCCCTGTCATGCAACAGTTCAGTTTTGAGTTGAAGTGCTTGTTTGGGAGATTGATTTTAGCCCTCATTGATCCCTACATGGTGATCTAATTCAGAGTGGGACCAAATTGGTTTCCTCTGTGGTAATTACAATCATCCGAATCAGCTGCTTGCTATGTAAACCATATTAGTTTAGCCATCATTTTCTTCCTGTTCCCAGTTTTTAAATTTATTCCATAACATTTCTGCATTGGTTTGCAATTTTTTTTTTAAAAAAAAATTCACATTGGTTGTATTTTGTGTACATTTCTGCTAATATGCTTTGTCTATGTTTCCCAGTATATGCTTTTTTGCAAACAATTTCCTCTAATATAAGTCTATAAAGTACATCTTGAGTTAAACTAGATGACTATAGGGAATAAGTACATCTCATAAAACAAATAATATAAAATTCCAATTCTAGGCATAATTTGCTGCCTTTTTCTTTGAAGCTCATCTGTTTTAGTGACTCTAAAAGGAATATATTTTATATAAAAGATGAGCAGAGTTATCTGAGCATATGTTGTTTTATTATCTGGCATTCCTGGCTCAGCTCATCACATATTTATTGTATTTTTTCAGCATGGATAGTCCAGAGCAACTGTGCTGCCTTGAACTCCTGGATTAAAAATCTCATACATACCTTCATACATACATAAATACGTCTCAGAGCAAAGAGACCCAGATTAAAATGCATCTATTTATTCATGGCTCAGATCATCAGATGGTTATTGTAGTAGATAGTCCAAAGTGAGTGTGCTACTCTGAACTTCTGACTAAGGATCTGATACTGATATTTGTAAGTTTCATAGTAGATTAATATCCATCTGAACATTATTTTTGTTGCATTAGATGGCCGTGACTATATGTTGGTATTTTTTGTTTTCTTAATTATGTCGTTTCTTTGGGGAATTTAGTTACTGCTATTGTAGAATTTGAAGCAGGTTCTTAGTAGGCCTTCTTGATGGTTCATCAGAGAGAAAAGAAAATAACTTGAATCTGATCTCAGAACTTAATTTTCCAAAGATAGGGAAGCTGACATTCCAGTAGGTAAGAACATGCTCTATTCATGCAGTGGGAGTTGAAAAGTAGCCTCTTCATCACCAGTTCTGCTGATGCAGCCAACAAGGATTATGAAAGAGAACTAAAAAAGCAGTTGTTCAACCTGAGGCAAATTCCTCCTAAATTTCTAAGAGAAAACAAAGCCCAGATCTACGTCTGTTGCTGGTAACAAGAAGTGGAATAGCGGAGTGAAACTCTAGAAAAATCTAGAAACAAAATGAATTACCTTTGCAGTGAGTTGTTCTTTCTTGCATAAGATAGTCCTCAACTAATGACCATGATTGTAAGTCAAGGAGTACCGGCTCATTTGAGAAACAATTTTGTACATTTTGCTCGGTAAAGAGGTTACATATAAGTAATATTAAATAATAAATAGTATTAATTCATTGTTATTAATAGTTAACAATATTAAATAATAAATTAATAAGAGATATCAAAGATGTATATAGAAACACTAGCACACTAGGCGATAACAGAATACTTATGAAAAATCTCAAACTAAGCAAGTCTGTTTTTAATTGGTAGCAGAAGCTGCCCCTGGAGGAAGCCCTCTTAATTTTAATGGGGAAGCCATTCTATATAATGGTTGCATCATCAGGAATATGCAAGCTGTGATACTGTAAGTGTGAGACTTTACAGCTGGCTTGGCAGTAAATAACAGATCTCCAGATGCTTAATCCTTAATTAGCCCTTGGCTAGACTTGGCAGAAGGCTCCAAGACATGACTTGATTGGCTTAGAATCTTTATTGCAGACAAAAATCAATGTTGAAACCCAACTGTTGATAGCCCACTTCAGTATAAAATAATGATATTTTACTTATCTCTAAAGTCCAAAATAAAAACTCTAGGCTTCCCATCCACCCACCCCACTCTTCCGAGTTAACCGCTGAATATTCAACGGGTCTCTCAAAGACTTTTGGAGGCAGCTGAAGTATGCTTGCATAAATGTTTTTTCTAATTTGGCACCTGCTGGTTGCTGCCTTCCCACTTACAGCTCTTACATTAAGTAAGGCATTCTGGGCAGACTTTATCTTTAAAAATAAAATAGAGAGTGGTTTCAAAAAAGGAGGAGGAACCTTGAGAAAGATGATAGATAGAATTTGAAATAACTCCACGTAGTCAAGATCACTTATTAGGACATGTATTTAAATGATTATCAAAACGCTAAATATTGCAGGATATTTCTCACCGTTTATGCTCCAGATCAGGGTACATGCTTTTCGTTACCTTTATGCTGAATATTGTTTTATATTTGATATATTGGTTTTGTTAATGTTGCATTGTAAACAGACTCAGGAGGCTATGCCACAGGGAGTAGCAAAGGAGGCTACGGGGACCATCATTGGCAGATTTAGCCATTGGGCCTATTCCTGTGTTACCATAATTAATATTTGTATGTCTGTGTTATGCAAATGTCACTGTGATCTATAGTCTCCAGTAAATCTTCAGAGATAGCAATAGCAGTTAGACTTATGTACTGTTTCACAGTTCTTTATAGCCCTCTCTAAGCTGTTTACAGAAATCAGCCTATTGCCCCCAACAATCTGGTCCTCATTTGACCGACCTCGGAAGGATAGAAGGCTGAGTCAACCTTGAGCTTGTGGGACTCGAACTGCTGAACTTACTGGCAGTCGACTGTTAACAGAAGTAGAATGCAGTATTGCACTCTAACCATTATGCCACTACAGCTCATATATCAGATAGTGAATGGTATAATACATCAGTACAGTAGAGTGGGCGGTAATAGGAAAATGGAATATTCCACCTTGCTATTTTGATCTACTGACAGCAAAGTAGTGATAATTCTTGCAACGCTTTAGAGCAGAGGTCTTCAACCTTGGTCTCTTTAAGGCTTGTGGACTTCAACTCCCAGAATTTCCCAGCCAGCCAATTTGGCTGGGGAATTCTGGGAGTTGAAATCCACACGCCTTAAAGGGACCAAGATTGGAGACCTCTGCTTTAGTGTACAGGACAATAACTTTTCCTGGAAATTTAAGACATTGGAAGGTCTCCTTCCATGGGAGACTGTTTATAGAAAGTATGCCATGATAAATATGGAAAATAGCAAAATACACATTTCCAGAAGATAAATTGTTCTATTTTAGAATCCTTTTGACATTTTTACGAGGCCCAAAGGCATTCCAGTACATAAATATCAATACAAAAATAGAATATGGTGCTTCTAGTTAATTTTGTAGGAATCAAGAAGGTGTTTCAAGCATGTTGTGAACATCACATCACATCACTTTCCCCTGCTTTAGAAAGTGCAGTGTCTTTCAAACAGGATTGTCTCAGACAGTCAGTATCATCATCCATAAATAACTGCAGATGAAGTGTGAAGCAGAAATGTAGCACCTTGCTTTAAATCAGATATTACCTTAGGACAGTTGCAAGGGAATTCCTAGCTTTCACAGCTTGGAATATATTTTGAATGAACCTAGCAGGCCAAATAAGACCAAAACCCCATTCATTCAATCAGTTACTGTGACTGTTTTTAAAAGAACATCACAGGGGATCCTCAGTACTGATTGAGAACATAGTGTAAGGATATGGGGGTATTTGATCTGTTCCCTTTTCTTTTTGCATCGGAAGAAAAAAGTCATCTCTTGTTCATTCCACTGGAATCTCTTCCCCCATCTCTTCCCCTCAGTGCAAGTAGGATTCATGGAAGGAATACCACAATTCTTATTCTTGGTCATTGTGGGCTCCTCTTAAGCATTCTGTTGATCCCCAGGGAGGTCTATGTTCATTGTGTTCATTGACCAGAGGAGGGGCTGAAGGAGTTCTTGTGGTCATCAGATTCTGAAGGGAGATGAATAATTCCCCTGCTAGTGGTACAAGGTTTTCCAAAGAAAGTTAAAATGCAGTATGGTTCAGACATTGGCACATTTTTTCACAATGCTGTCAGAAATCTAACAAAAGATTCATTTGTCTATTGTTCTCTGGGGAAGACAAAAATTGCTTACTTGAATTATTAATCAACTCAGACTTTGGAAATGCTGATCTTTAATTGTAACATTTTCTAGAGAAATTAAAGACGTTTTATGTACACATATTGCTTTCCTTGCCTTCCATTTTGGCAATGCAGCCTTTGAGAGGCTGCTCTGATTATAATATATGTAGTTCCAGCAAAGTGAATGCTTGACAATGAGAGACAATTGCAGGAATAATATTTTTGCTGCTGGTATTAAATCCTAAGAAGAACCTTTTTCAGTTGCTTAAAAATAGCTTGCAGCAAACTTCTCTCCTATTGAAACACTTGGTTTTAAATTCTCCACAAATATTAATTATTTGAGCCAAGCTTTGCATCCCCAGAGAGAAAGAGAGAAAAATTCTGTTTATAATATTGGTAATGTTCACATTCATTTTCTCTTTCAGTGCCTATGATATTATTTCTGTGTAAAAGTATGATATATTTTAATGGCTACAAAGGTATTGGAAATATTGGAGAAAGAAGCAAAAGAAGAGAAAGGAAGTATGTGTAGGAACTGTAGTTGAAAATATACTTTGATCCAAGCAGACCCAGTTAAAGAGAACGAGTAGCAGGTGATTGGGAAAAATCAGGACCTGGGAACATAAAACAGGAAGCCCTCGATTTACACCAGTTCATTTAGTGACTGTTCAAAGTTACAATGGCACTGAAAAAAGTAACTTATGACTGTTCTTCACACTTACGACCATCGCAGCATCCCCATGGTCAGGTGATCAAAATCCAGATGTTTGGCAACTGACCCATATTTATGACAGTAACAGCAACCCAGGGTCATGTGAGTGGCGTAGTGGTTAGTAGTACCGCATTCTACTTCTGTTAACAGTTAGCGGCTGCCGGTAAGTTCAGCAGTTTGAGTCCCACTGGCTCAAGGTTGACGCAGCCTTCCATCCTTCTGAGTAGAATGCGGTCCTGTAGATATCCAGGTCCTAAGCCAATATAGAGTAAATAACTGACCCTTATGAAGGAAAAATAGACAAATTTTACATCAGACCAAGGATGTAAGGTGTAATCCTCTCAGGAATTCATGGAAGAAAAATCACACGACTTACCAAAGCAGACTGTCATTTCGTGGACAAGGAGAAATGAACAGAGTCTAGTAGAGCCATTGCTTAAAAATGTTCTATGTGTTCATTGACCAGAGGAGGCTACAGGAGCTCTTGTGGTCATCAGATTTTGAAGGAAAATGAATAATTCCCCTGCGAGTGGTACCAGATTTTTCAATGAAACCTAAATGTGTTTCAAACATTGGCATATTATTTCAATATATAAAAGTATATGTTGAAAAAAGATGCATTAACAAATAATCATATATTTAGTGACAGCTTGCTTGAGACTGCTTTATGGAATGATATTTTCTACTGAAAATCTATTCTTATTAAACCAAATTAAAAAGAGAAAGCCTGGTGGTGTTTAAACCTCATGGCAGTTTCTACTTTGTGTTTTATATCTTTAGCTACATTCAAAAGTTAAGACAATTTCTTTGCTGCCTGATATTGCGAAATCATCTCTGATAGGAACTGTGAATGTTGCCTTTCCTATCTTTAAAAGATCCCAATTAAAGCTATGATTATATCTGCTCAATCTTGCTATGGTTACAAGGCAAACATGGAGAAGTAAATTGCTTTTTCTTCATGAACTAAACCATAAGAATTACGAACTTTCCAAAATTTGTTTCCCAATCTGGTAACCTCCATATGTGTTCAACTAGAATTCCTTTAATTATGCAAAATATGAGGCATTGTTTAGAGAAAATCATGTTCACCAACAAAAACTAAGAGATTAATTATATTACACATATTAGCTTCAAAACCAGAGAGATGACACACATGTTACTAAGGACTGACATGACTAATTCAAAACTATACTTAAAATCTTTTTTTAATTAACCGAGTACTTAATATAGTAAAAGCGATTCTCTTAAATTCAGAAGGCTGTCAATAAGAATATGAACATTTTGAAATGGAAACTATGAAGTTTGAGAGAAACCACATGAAAATACTAGAGGCAGTTTTCCCTCTAAATTTGCTTTAAAGCTATACTAAAAAGCTATAGTACAGAGTTTATTGTAAAATTTTCAAAGTTTTACCAAGATTTGTGCTAATAGGGAAAAGTTTTTAAAAATCTCCTGTTGTTTGTTTGGTCATCTACCGTGTTTCCCCAAAAATAAGGCACTGTCTTATATTAATTTTTGCACCCAAAGATGCGCTGGGTCGTATTTTCAGGGGATGTCTTATTTTTTCCCCGGGGGCGCTCAGAACCCGAAGTCCGAGGCCTTATTATCGGGGGGTCTTATTTTCGGGGGATGCCTTATATTTGAGCGAGAGGCAAAACTGTAAGTAGGTCTTATTTTTAAAGGGTGTCTTTGGGGGAAACAGGGTAGAACAGAGGTCTCGAACCTTGGTCCCTTTAAGGCTTGTGGAATTCTGGGAATTGAAGTCCACAAGCCTTAAAGGGACCAAGGGTGGAGACCTCTGACCTAGAAGCCAAACAGTGATGGAAGTTCTCCCATATTGAATCATTCTCCCATATTGAAAAATTACCTTTTAATTTGTTTTTTGGAAACAAAGAGCATTACAAAAAGATTTTTTGTACTGCAAAGTTAAGCTTCTTGGAAGCATCTGAAAGATTGAAAAAAGATGCTGGAAAGAAGAACCTTTGGTTTGATCTGCATCGAATTGTTCCTGTGTGGCTCTTTTTAAAAAGTAGAAAATTAACACAAGACTTGTTTTAAGTTAATAAAAAACACATGGTTATAATCAGAATATGCATATATACGAAAACAATATAAATAATAAAAGGTAAAGAATCCTTCAAATTGAGCGTGACTCCTAGTGAGCACATGGACATACCCATGAAGCTTTCTTGGCCAACATACAGAAATGATTTATGATTAGCTTCTTCTGGGATGCTTTTTTGTTTATTCTCAATTTTGCCTACAGCTCCAAAATAGCCTGATGGTCTCCCATCCAAGTTTGATTGCTTAGCTTTCTAAGACTGCCTATAAGTCATCACTTAAAATAAGGACAAGTGGCTTCTAGGAAGAAAAATGACATCTGTTCATCGTGTGATGCTTAAGCAGGCAGGTGTGCAAGATTTTGCCAGAAATGAATAGATTCTTAGATTAATTAATATGTTCTCTGGGTCACTCCAAATCATGTATAAGCTTATTTTGCATCTTGTACTGGCTTACGAAGCAGATATCTGCTTCAAATGATGAGTGATTTATATGCAGAAAAAACTGCAGGCACCAGACTGTTTATTTTATTCTCAGAGTTATTTGCCTGACTTGCAGCAGATTTTACCTTTCTTCTCTCCCCATTTTCCATTTCAAGCCTTGCTTCCATCTTCCATTCCATTTCCAGATGTCACTCCCAATTTCTACCTGAATAAGTATCTCTGCTAATGTGTTTCTACAAAATTGAGTGAAAAGCCACAAGGCCAGATGGCATATTCCTGACCTTCACCAGAGACTCAGTTTTTCTATCCTGAAGGGTAAAATAAAAAGGAATTGAATTGCAATTTAGCATAATTCGGCTGCATGGAATAAAAAGAACTGACATTCCCTAAATTCACTCATTAAATGAGACATTGATTTGATCATAGTACATTAAATATTATTACACTCTGAAATTCTTTGTTTCAAATTGTCAAAACATACAAAAGAAATCTAATATTGAATGAAGTCATTACTCAGCTTTGTTCAGTATAGTTTCCAGTATAATTGAACCACAATATCCCTAATTCCCAACCACGCTATGCTGGGTGGGAATTATGGGAATTGTGGTCTGCACATCTGGAGAGCATCAGATTGTGGAGGATTACACCGATAAGCCACAGTTATCGAGCATTTTTCACGCGAAGGGTTGGGTTCCAGCCCATCTGGAATTAGCCAGGAACTGAATTTGGAACCTTAAACATGCAAATCATATGCGTCAATATCAAGAAAAATAATGGGATTGGGAAGGAGAGAACAAGTTGCTGAGATGCTAATTTTGGAACTTTTATGCAATAAGATCTAGTTTCCCTCAAAGCCTCATTGATCATCCAGATAAAGCCAGAAATGCAGATATGAATGGGTTTTTTTGAATGGGGACTCTGTGGGTACAAATTGTCCAGTTGCTAGCTTCTCAGAATATGGCATTCACATAGTATTCCATCAATGAAAAGGTGAAGAACAATTAATCACTGAAATAACTTGCTCCCAGAAGTTGTTGATGTTCCAACACTGGAGGTTTTAAAGAAGAGATTGGATAGCCATTTGTCTGAAATAGTATAGTTTCCTGCTTGACTAGAAGACCTCCAACTATGCTATTCTATTATTCTGATTTTTTTATGTTTAATAGGGGAGGGGAAAGTTAATCAACTTTCAAAAATATTCATGCAGATAGTGTGTAATACTTGTTGGTGAAATACCTTCTTAATCTTACAGGGTATTGTATTTATGTTGGCAGAGGAAACACTTGGTCTGTAAGATACTTTCAGCTTTTGCAATATGGTGGGGAAACTGCATTTCCCCAGAAATATATTCAAATGTTTTTCATACAGGTAAAGGTAGAAAAGTTTTTTTCATAAAGGTAAAGAGGAGCATAGGAGGGAAATATTTCACTATAATATAGAGACAAACTGAACATGATGAGTGTCATAATCTTGTATTTATATCTCTGACATTTTTTATCTTCATTAGAGGAATTCTCCCCCTGATGCCAACAGGATTATTTCTCTCAGTGTTGAGCAGGCCCATCAGGATGAAAGCATCCAAAAGATTCTCTGTGCCCTTATCATTTTGTTTCATTTATTTATTTATTTAGATTTATATACCGCCCTTCTCCTGAAGGACTCAAAGTTTTGCCACAAAGTAACTCATGCTTTAGAAACAATAAGGTGTGTTTTTTTAGCTTTCTAACATTTGACCAAGTGAATTCAATTTACCATTTCTACACTTATTCTAAATAATATTTTAATTCTGCATCCTAGAATATGAAGGGTTCAAAGACGTAGAATCCAAAATAAGTGAAATGTAACAGAATATTATTCTAAAACACAAATAAATCACAATAAAAACAAATAACAAAACATGGAAGCAGCAGAGCAAGCCAGCATTTGAGCAATTATGTCTTTACTGCCGCAAAATAACAGTGGTTCCCCTGGTGAGTTTCAGAGGAAGATCATTTTAGAGGCAGAGGTGTTCCCACAGAGAAAACTATCTACGGTACTTAGTTTTTATATAATCGGCTTCCACTAGTGAAGGAACTCAGGGAGGAGTATCTAATATTGCACAGATCTATCAATAGGCGATTGTAGCAAGGGTGTGTTATCAGCAACCCTTCCAGTTTTGCTGAATTAAAACTCCTGACTATTGGCCATGATCTCAGTTGTCATATAGGTACTCCTCCAATTACGACTATAATTGAGACCAGAATTTTGGTTGCTAAGCAAGGCGATTGTTAAGCGACTCTTGCCTAATTTTACAATTTCTAAAAACGATACGAATATACCCATCTTAAACACAAAGTCTAGACCAGTGATGATGAATCTTTTAGAGACTAAGTGCCCAAACTGCAACCCAAAAGCCAATAATTTATTGCGAAATGTTCCCCCCGTGGCCATCGATGTCTCCCCTGTACTCCTCCGCCCCACCCATAGTCTACACAAGCTCGCCACGGACCTTCCGGTGGCCTACTCCAGCTTCTGCGGCCTGCTGTGAGCTATGCTCCCCTCCAACCTAGCCCCTCTCACCTTCACCACAGACTCCATGCCGCATTTGAGCCGCCCGCCTTACCCCAGACAGGGGAGGGAGGAAGTGCTCCCATTGGGCTGCTGGGCAGAGGAGCGAGTGATGTCAGAAATGTCGTCAGGCACACGTGAAGAAAGGTAGGGGAGCCCCCCATCCCTCTGGCTTTCTAGTAAAGAAATCACGTGCCCACAGAGAAGGCTCTGAGTGCCGCCTCTGGCACGCATGCCATAGGTTCACCACCACTGGCCTAAACCAATAAAAATCACAAAATTTGTCTACTAGAAGAGTATA
>JANHFO010003110.1:78288-88806 GCA_032468095.1 Pareas carinatus | reverse complement strand
GAATCAGAATTTTATTGGCCAAGTGTGTCTGAACACACAAGGAATTTGTCTCTGGTGTACATGCTCTGTACGTTCATACATGCAATAAACAAACTGTGATTACAGTCACAAGATTGTATATACATATATATGGTTCGACTTTCCATAGTCCTCTAATTCTGATTTATAAGTGAGCTTAGAAGTTCTAAAAGCGTATCAGCAAGTAGGGATCAGACACCTTCTCCAGAGCAGATCCTTGTGCCACCCGTGGTTGGTCCTTCCATCAGTCACTGCCTCAAGTAATTAATCTGAGATACAGACAATGAGCAGCATAAACTTTATTCTTTCGACCCAGAAATAATGCTCTGGCAGTTCATTCCAGAGGAAGACAAAGTCAGAGAGCCTATGTAACACTTACATGATTTCTTGCCTCACATTCTGGGCTGGGGAACTTTAGAACGCGATTTGAGAAGTCAATACAAGTAGTCCTTTGCTTACAACAGTTTGTTTAGTGACCATTCGGAGTTTCAACGGCATTGAAAAAAGGGACTTATGACAGTTTTTCACGCTTGGGACCGTTGCTTCATCCCCACGCTCAGATGATTTTATATTCGGATGCTTGACAGCCGGTGTCCGGGGGTCCTGTGATCCCCTTTTGTGACTTTCTGACAAGCCAAGGCAATGGGAAAGACACACTGACTTAACAACCGAGTTACTAATTTAACGACTTCCGTGGTTCACTTAACCAATGTGGCAAGAAACGTCATAACAAATTCCACACTTAGCAATCTAAATTTGAGATTCAATTGTAGTCGAGAGTTGAGGGCTACCTTCATTTAGTGCTGCATCTTAGACCACCAACTATCCTGGGTTGGCCCTGCCCTTGTATCTTCGAAAGTCATGTTCTCTCTCTTGCCAACCGTTGCTGGAATGCACCTATAGCTGAAGGATGGCAACAATTCCCACCCATGAACGGTGCGGCTTATCGCTTCACCTTTTTTTGGAAAAAGTGACATAAGGAATAAAATCAACGGCCCCTTTTCAACTCTATTTCCTGAAATGGACTGATTAAATTTGATGACTGAGACTGAACTGCAAAAATCCGGGAAGTGGAAACACAAGTATTGCCTTCTGTTATGAATTCTCAAAGAATTTTTTTGAAGAGTCACTCCCACTCATCCTTCACTTCCACAGCTATCCCATAACCAAAAGAGAAATCAGACTGCTTAGCCTTAAAGACTACTGCAAGGATTATAGATCTGATAAAGAATGTAAAACATTTAATTCATTCTGAAATGTGGTGCAAATCTACTAGCTTTTATGATGGATCTTGTTTTAAATTGTCGCTCTGCCTGGGATCTGCTGAAACTCATTATGTAGCATTCCAAACTGTTATAGATAATTAGAGGAAAGAAGTACACCAACTACACATAAAACTAAAACCCTGTATTGCTGATGAGTGTATTCCATCATTTTTGAGATGTCTACATGTATTTTGACAAATATGATGAATAGAAATAGGGAGGGAGGGAGGGAGAGAGAGAGAGAGAGAGAGAGAGAGAGAACATTTTCTTCCCAAATAATACAATCTGCTGCTTTTTTTCTAGTCTGTCTTCCTTACACAGCTCTGGCCATGTGACAGTTCTTTCAAAACATCTCCTTCCTTTAGCAGATAAATCTACAATAGTCTAATTGGGAAAAAAAGCTTGCAAAATATTTTTTGGTTCATGATGACTGTAAGGAAACTTTGGCTATCAATAAATTGTGATAGATTATTTTCCATGTCATAAAGACTAGCTCTATAGCTTCCATTTTAATATATAATATTATTTGGTTGTGTCTTGTTGCTTGTGGTATTATTAATTTTTTCCATCCATGACAGTAAATAAATACTTCTGACTAACTTATTTTCTAGAGGTTCATTATTCCTAAGAACACCACAGTCACCTCTTATTTCAAACTTCACTGCTTCAGAGTGCATGCATGCATTATATGAAATTTTAATTTGACAATCTGTGTTGAGAAAGGACAGGTTTATTTACCTCCCTTGGCTACTAAATATTGCCTTGGTTGACACTGTATAATCAGCAATTACCTGGCCACTGTATATTATAGAATCAGTTGCTACTTTTGGTTTTGTTTATTGATTTTGCTGTTTTGAATAGGTTTATTATTTTGGTGCAATTAAAAATCACATTCCAACCTGAATAAATCATCCATTTCCTTGACTGTGTGCATGCACTTATGGAGGGGAAAAAAATCCATCTGTGAGCTGTGCAGCTGAGCAAAAAACAGAGAAGCCTGGCAAAAAACAGAGAAGGAGGTTCTACAAAAGTAAAAAAAGGGGTGAGTCACTTAAAGAAAGGAAAACCCATTGCTTCTACTTGATGCACATGTATAATTTCAGAGGGTAAGAGAGAAAATTAGGTAGCCCATGTTAAATTTTGACCTTGTTTACTCTGCCATTCCAAACCAACGATAAGAGAAATGGAGTCATTCCTTTCTCCAAATCTTGCAATGCAGTTCGCCAATCAGATATGAACCTGAGCCTTAATTCGGGCTTGCCCATTTGGGTCTACATTCATGAAAATAATGTACAATGGTTACCCTGCTTCCCCGAAAAAAAGCCCCACCCCAGATATAAGCCCTAGCATGATTTTTCAGGCTGCTCATAAAGATAAGCCCTACCCTGAAAATAAGCCCTAGTTAAGACCGTCAGTCAGACGGACGCGTTTACTGGAAGTATGCCCACTGCAACTGAAGACGGAACAGCAAAAATAAGCCCTACCCCGAAAATAAGCCCTAGTACATATTTTGGAACAAAAATTAACATAAGACCCAGTCTTATTTTGGGGGAAACATGGTATATTATGGAAATATGAAGACAAAAAAAGTGCATGTGAAAACATTCACGTTCATATGCAATCCAATACCTAGAAATCTCACCATGAACAGCAAAATCCTAGTCAGTGCAGAAACGAGATGAACGGAATTCATGGGCAGAAAAAGGAGAAGTGAAAGACTTAAAATATGTTGAAATGTGAAACTGCATGGGAGGCTTCTCTAGGGGGTAAGAGACATTCTGGCAAATTGAAATTCTAGATGACAGAAGTGAACTTTCCAATTAGATCGCGGTTTGTTGATTACAGCCTATATGTATATGACGAGATGAATGTGCTTTATGATTATGAATGTATCTTATGCTTATACGTACATGAGATGAATGTACTTTATAATTATGAATGTATCTTATGCTTATATGTACATGAGATGAATGCACTTTATGATTATGAATGTATCTTTGATTGTAATCACAGTTTGTTTATTGTATGTAGGTAGGTATAGAGCATATACACCGGAGACAAATTCCTTGTGTATCCAGACACACTTGGCAAAATAAATTTTGATTCTGATTCTGATTCTGATCTGGAAAAAAAATTCAGGAGTTAAACATTCGGAACTCATTTTGACTCTGGTTCCCTTGCCTGTTAATGCTAGTAGTGACTACGGCTTTGAGGATGTAGATACAGCTTAGACATGGTAACCCATCACCACACATTCAGATTTGTTTGAGATGTGGAAGAGCAAAGGGAACTAGGTGCTGCCTCTTGTGCATGGAGATTCCAAGGCATGTTCTCCCCCTCGCCTCCCCCCATCTCTCTCTCTTTCTTCAAGTTAGTTTTGATTCCTGGTGACTGCCTGGAGAAATCCCTGCAGTTTTCTTGGTAATGTTTTTCAGAATGATTTGCCATTGTCTCCTTCCTAAGGTTCAGAGAGAAGGGCTGGCATAAAATCATCCAGCTGCTTTCTTTCTAAAGCAGGGTTAGAACTTCCAGGCTTCTGGTTACTAGCCTGATGCCTTAACTGCACCAAAATGGTTCATTATTAGCTGTGCTTACACCGCTATTAATATGAGTGACTGTTTTGTCTTTTGACAGTTGTCTAGCTTTTTTTAGCCATCAAAATCATCTTCCTAAAAAAACCTTAAGCGATCACTTGAAGATATAACTGCACATTTGTCTTGAAATGTATCAAATGCCGCAAACTCCTATCTTATTTTTGTTTCCAGGTATATATTTTCTTGCATCTTAACTTTGTAGTCTGATTTGACAGTTGTTTGATGGCCCTTTCTGAATGAAATGGCAGAAACCATGTATTATAATATATATTGGATATATCTATATATCCATTATTATTGGAGTCTTGTTTGGTTTTGTGAAAGGCAAATTAGATGTTTAAAACAACCACTCAAAATATTATCTACTGGAGCGTTAAAAGATACTAGTATCTTGCTGAGTGTTTATTTAATATTCTCTTTGTCTTGTTTCCCCCTTCATTTTCATTTTAAAAAACAGTGACAATAAGCACATTTTGACTGATGTTGAAAGAATTTATGGCCATATTGTGGGTGTTCAGTACATCTTTCCTATTCTCTCTATTTTTAGAAAACTCTGTTTATTGGGGGAGGGGACCCTCCTTGACCATACTTTACCTGTGGTGCATTGCATAAATAATTGTGTTTTGCACATGTTCAAATTACTGGAAATCTATAATCTGGAAATTGAAAGAAGTAATTGTATTTTAAGGCACACGCCATAGAGAATGTAACACAGGACAGTGAAGAACAACAGATGCATACTTAAAGCAACATTCTCTGCTTGATTTGTTTGGATTACTCAAAACTATACTAAAGTTAATGTCACATCTATATGTTATTGCTTTAAAAGGAGAAAAATACTTAGGGTATTATATTATGGTAAAATGGGAGATGGGAAAGACATAGGAAAACAATTCATTTTCACTATTTAAAACGATTTGATTCAGACCTATTCAACAGCAAGCATGCATACCCAAAAAATAAGTTCCAAAATAAAAGTATAATTCCTCTGGTCACCTTAGCTCATCTATTTTGAAGAAATTAACAAGCCCAACATTCAGCTTTCATCTACCCTCTCCTGTGATGTCATAGGAGGGAGAGGGGGAGGGAGAGAGGGAGAGAAAGGGGGGGAAGAGCACATTATGTTTAATTAACACTTTGTATAGCCTTTGCAAGTTCTAAATGCTGATCTGTTCCTTTGGAATGAAGAAACAGAAATTTCTCATTTGTCTTTTCAGTAGTTAATGGGAAAAGAGGTTTCTCTATTGTAAAAGGAAGCTAGCTGGAGCTATTTCTTTTTCCAGGAAGGTAAATATGCAAAAGCTCATATCTCTGAAACTAAAATACGTCGATATTTCATTACTTCTGCATTCCCTTTTAAATGTTCCAGGTTTTCCAGACCATGGACACCTTTTAAAAGTTTTTCTCCAGCCCCATCCACTTTGTAGGAGCTAAAAATAATAATAAACCGTCACTCCCTCCAACCTTTAAACCAAAGTTGCTTTTGTGTTTGCTTAATGAGCAGTAAAGGCCGGAGCAGTTTACTGCTTCGTAAGTGGTTTTCAATTGGCCGGCTTCCCCTTTATGTCCCCAACTCACAGCATCTTTATGAAGTGCCCACAATGAAAGCAAACGTAGTAAGGTCATCTCTCTGAAGGGAGACAAGGGGACTAAATTGTGCTTGGTCAAGGACTCCATTGTAGGATGAACAAACTGACCGGCCTTCCACCCGTGTTCTCAGCCTCTCCTCCTTCGGACATGAGGTCAGTTCGTAAAAGATCTACATTTTTTTTTGCAAAGGCAGAGGGCCCAGAGGGCAGGTGGGTCCCAAACATTTTGTGCTAGATCTGAAGGACACAAGTTTTTTTCTGATCCAAGAGCTGCGCTTCACGTTACGAGCTGAAGGCTTTGAGTTGTGGTGCTGGAGAAGAACTAGCCTGGATTTAATTGGGCTTGACATCTACACCGAATTCAAAGGAAATAGAGTTACTCTCTGGTCAAATAATCCACTATTTCCCCCTTCTATCTAATCAAGGTTGTGTTGTCACAACTTGCTTAACCAGGTTGATAGCTAATCTTAGCAGTGAATACCAATAATGGAGAATATTTGTAGCTCAGGGTTGAAATGAGGGGTCTGATGCTCTCTGAGCTGGCTTGTTTTCTTGCAGACGTTTTATTATTCAAACAAGGTAACATCATCAGTACAAACCCTATTCCCTTCTAACACTGATAGTGATACCTAATAGGGCAAGGAAACGTCTGCAAGAAAACAAGCAAACTCAGAGAGTACCAAGGACCCCTAGCACTGAATAGGATAAACATTGCTTAGCTTTTTTTCACTCTCCCCCTTGCTTTTCTGGCTTAGTAAATTAAGTGAACACAAGCTGTTTGGTTGTTCAACATATGATTTGGACAGTGGTGATGGATAATTTGAGTTTCAAGTTAAGTGCATTGAATGTTGTTGTTGTTTAGTCACTAAGTCATGTCCAAGTCTTTGCAATCTCATGGACCATAGTCCACCAGGCCCCTCTGTCCCTCACAGCCTCCTACAGTCTGCCCAACTCATGCCTGTTTCATCGGTGACACCATCCAGGCAACTGATTCTCTGCCGTCACCTTCTCCTTTGGCCTCCTGTCTTTCCCAGCATCACATTCTTTTCTAGTGAGTCCTCTCTTTTCAGTAGGTGGCCAAAATATTCAAGTCTCAGCTTCATCATTTGTCGTTTTAAGGAAATGTCAGGGTAGATTTCTTCCAGGACTGACTGACTGGATCACCTTGCAGTCTGAGGGACTCTCCAGAGTCTTCTCCAGCACCACAACTCAAAATCCTTGATTCTTCTATGTTCAGCCTTCTTTATAGTCCAACTCTCCTAAAAGTTATATTTTGCATATCGGCTTTTGGAGGAGCATGTAGTGAGCATGGAGTCCAACCCCAGGATATTCACCTCTGGACAAGCGCCCCCTGTGTGCTATGAATAGAAGGCAAATAACATGCTGGCCAAATCATACAGCTTCTTTAGCCCTGTAATAGGATCTTCCATTGCATTATGGCAGGCTTTACCTTTAAGAGATTAGGACAGGCAGCAATTTTTAACTATAAGCCTTTGATTTCTGCATATGATACATCACCAGTCATTCTGCTACTGCATGCAGTGCTTGTGCTTCAGATTCATTGCTGTAGGCAGGAAAGACACCCTGAAATTGTTTCACACAAATGTCACTTATGTTTCAAAAGCATTGGGCACCTGATCTATGTTTCTCCATTGAGGAAGGATTTGGGTTCATCTTTTCACTTTTGCCTCCAAAGACTATGAGGTGCACAAGTTAGCTAGCTAGGAACCCCAAGTCCCTCAAACAATCTCGATCAAAGAGATGCCACAATCTATTTTGGAGTGTCAAAAAAGTTCTTCCCCTATGGAAGGAGCTTCTGTTTCTCCACCTTATTTTCGGAGTCCTTGAAGGTTGGCTGAACTTTCACCGCTTTCCACCTCTGAAGCCTTCCCAACTGGGAAGACAAAGCATGGAGTTTTATCCACCATTCTATCCTCATGCTTGATTAAAAGGATAGGAAACCAGAGAAACTGTAGAGAAGAGGAAAGGATTGTGCCATAAAATGTAGGGCATGTATACACACAACTCTGGAGAAATAACTTCCACATTCCTTTCATGGAAATTTCAATCACACCTTCTTCTCTTTGAAAGGGATTTCCAAAGCAAAGTATGAGAGATGCTAGGGGGCAGGGGGGGATGCAAGGGAATTTTTCCTCTTGGCACAAGTTCCCTGCTTCCATGTAGTCCTTCAAGTCCAAGTCTTCCTCCATAATCCTTTCCTCTCAATACTGCAGAACTAGGTGTCAAAAGCTTTGTTTGTGGCTCCATACAAATGGCAGCCATTTGGCCAAGAATCAGGGGAGAACATGATGAAGAGGTTGCCCCAGCAATCCTTACAATATAGTCATCAAGCGCTTTGGAATGACCTGGATGTACTCGAGCCTGGCAGTTGCTAAGCAACGACAAGGTCTGCCTTCCCTCCGAAGGACTCTGCAAAATAGCTTTCTGGCAGTCACTGAAATCTGGGTGGAAATCTGTGGATATTTCTCCATTGTAAGCTTAGTAGGACAAAATTAGCATGCCCAGATGAGCATTTCCTTCTGGAGTTCATAAAACGGAACACTTTCTGGTCCATTGTTATTACTGCCAACTTCCTCACACTGGTGGCCCTGTCAGTAGCTGATTTTCTTCCTGGGAGAAAGGGATATTCTGTCCACAAGATGCCCTCTGTTGTTAGGGGAGAAACAGAGGTCCAAGAAAGCCATTCTTTGAGATCCTGAAGCAGGGATGGCAGGAACAATGAAAAGATCAATGTAGACCTGAAATGCAGGCATTGCTCTCCATTTGCTGGACCCTGAGGTGTCTATTTTGCCAAGGGATAAGGACAGGTTGGAAAAGAAATCAATTTATTTTAAAATAATTTCAGACAATGTTTTAGTCTCCTACTTTCTTGTTTTCAATGCACAACCAGCTGGGGGTTCAAATCCTTACATTTCCTGATGGCTACACCTATATTTCAGATCCAATGAAAGTAAATCGAATAGTCTGAAAAGGTATATTATGAAATAATAAAGTTTCCGTGCAACTTACTTCTCAACTCTACTTAAAACTGTTCCATTCCAGTTTTATAGGAGCTCTCTTATAAAGTACCAAGTCACTGAAATCAAAGGAGGCGTGTCTTCCCCTCTATTGCTTCTTCATAAATATTCAGTGTTATTAACCATAAACCTGCTCTATTCTTGCTGTTCAGATTACACAAAAATGTTTTTGTAGGAGGAGTGTGTGTGTGTGTGTGTGTGTGTATTCTCCCAATGAAGCATCCTTCCATCTTTAATTGTTACCAAGGTAATGATCCCAAGCCAGTCATCTTTAATTAACTTTGTACAAATCTCCCCAAATCAGATTCTCAGCAAATTGCTTGCCATACCTCTCAGACACGAAGCAACATTTGCAGATCTGACCCATTCTGGCATATTTTTTTACTTGTCCTGGCGAATGTGGGAATAGTAGACAGTATAACCATACAACTTTCCTTTCTGCTTTTTCTGCTAATCCCGCAGAACCAAGGCATTTTTAGAATAGCTAGAAAAAGAGTACCCTCTTCCTCTCCCCCACCTCCAACTTTTTTCTCAATTATTGGATGTTTGTGTCATGTCCTCCTTCAAAGTCAAGCATTCTCTTCTATAATCAATCAAGTGATGGACAGGGGCATTGGGACATGTTTATCTCTGAGCTTCAGAGATCACACAAGACCAGCCTCTGCCATTCCATTTCATCTGTCCTATCCTTAACTTTCTATTGGACTCTAGGCTCCGACTTCTCTGTGGATTGCCAGGTTGAGAAAATGATTTGTTGTGATGATTGCTTAGAGAGATGGGGGGAAAGGTGGTGTGCATGGCTGCTTGGAGTTTCTTGGAGGCCACTGGAATCTATACATTGATATCATAAAAGTGTCTAGCATGCACTGATGTAATAATAATACTATGAATGGGTTTTTTTTGTAAATAGAGCTAAAAGGCATTAGAAAATCTCAATGTTAAATATAAAGAGCAAGAATCAATGACTAAATCTGATGTGCACAAGAACAGTCAGAGAGGGAGATAATATTATTTTTACATGGTGTTCATTGGTTGATAAAATATGCGAGATGGAGTTGCTTTTATAACCTGCTTTTCTCATTCAAAGAATTGTTCTTAAGTGTAGCACACATGCCTCTACACACCCTCAATTTAGTCCTTTCATCTGCAGCACTTCTTCCCCTACTTTTCCCTCCTTCCTCTCTTCACAAAAGCCTACAATAAATCCAGGCCTCATTCCTTTACAGTGAATTGAGCCCTTTCTAGTTGATGTTAATGGATAGCATTCAAAGTCTTTCTCTGTTTTTCTCTCTCACCAATACAACCCCCTTCTGAATCTCTGTCTAGTCCTTCTCTCTCTCTCCCCCTCTCCCCCCCTCTCTCTCCTTGAAAGATCCATTATTAAGCCCTGTGCATATGCCCTGTGCTTTAGTTTACCCCAGCTCTCCCCAGATCCACTCAGGAACCAAGAATCTTTGGGGAGATAATATAAACTTGTGACTGCAGAGGGAGAAAATCCCTTGCGGTTTAGTTCATCTATGGGGAAAAGAACCTGGAAAACATAATCTCAAGATAGAGATGGAAGTATAACTTCCCATTTTTTCAAAACATATAATCTTTTCCTGCATTCCTATTTTGATTTTACCCCTACTCATGACCTCCTCAAACAGTATCCCCCAACTGGGCTCCAGAGGAGCTAGGCATACAATATCCATCATTCCCTGCCAACTGGGATGTGGTGGAGCTTGTAGTCCATCTGGGAGAAAATCACATAAGGAAGAATTCCCTGAAGCCAACTACCCAATTTTCTGATGGCTACTATCATTAATGAGTCATTAAGGGAATTGTTCCACATAAGAGGTTGCTGAATTCTTTGAAGAAGGGAGGGGGAGGAGGAAGAGGAAGAGGAAGAGGAAGAGGAAGAGGAGGAGGAGGAAGAGGAAGAGGAAGAGGAAGAGGAAGAGGAGGAAGAGGAAGAGGAAGAGGAAGAGGAGGAAGAGGAAGAGGAAGAGGAGGAAGAAGAGGAGGAGGAAGA
>JANHFO010003109.1:100875-113772 GCA_032468095.1 Pareas carinatus | reverse complement strand
AATTCCTCAGCCAGCTCAGCTGGCTGAGGAATTCTAGGAGTTGAAGTCCACAAGCCTTAAAGGGATCAAGGTTGGAGACCTCTGATGTAAATCACGAAAAGGCGTCAAAAGGGCGGGGAAAATGAAAGGGCGGGAAACTCAGCCCGAGACGTCACCGAGCCGAACAGGGCGGAGCTAACTCTCAATTGTGATGAGGGGGTGCCGGACCGCGAGCACCGCGTCCCCCCGCGGCAGCCCCCGCCCAAGACTCGCGAGATGAAAGACAACCTGGAACGCGGCTTCACAACAGCCGCTGCTATAGCAACCGCGCGAAACACGCCTGCCCGCAGCGCCAATTTTTGTACTCAGTCCCGCCCTCAGTGCCTCAGTTAAAATAGAAGGGAGGGCAGCAGCCCCCGCCTCTGGAGGTGGGACTTCCGGGCGGTTTAAATCTTTTCCCTCGGACATGACGACAGAGTGTCAACATGTAAGATGGCGGCTCATCACCGACAGAATACGGCGGGGCGGCGGAAAGTGCAGGTGAGGGAGGGGAAAGGGGCGCTTGGTCGGAGAGGGAAAATGGAAGGAGGCGCGGGGAGGACGGCCGCGATGCGGGGAGCGGCGAAGGGGCGAGCGGCGAGGCGGCTTGTCGGGCAGGGCGAAGGGCGAAGGGCGGGGTGGGCCGGATGGCCGCCAGCCTCCTTCACCTCCTCTCCCTCGTGTGAGGGGCTTCGCCTTCTTTCGCCACTCGGCCCCGTGGCCGGGAATTATGGGGCCTGTCCTGCCCTGGATCTGGCGGGGGCCACGTTGGGAGAAGTGGAAGGTCTTGAAGCGCTGCTTGGAGGCGTAACGTTTCCTGCCTGTGGGAGACGGTGGCGTGTGGCTTCCCCCCACCCACTCCACACGGCATTCATTCTCCCCTCGACCCAACCTGTAAAAAAAAGCGAAGCACAAAAACAACCCCAACCCAGCAACAATACATCCGAAGCCCTTTTACTTCTGGCCTACTTCTCTGCCCTTTGCAGCTGGGCGGCTAAAAAAAAAAATTCAAATAATAATTTCACGGGTCTAATATAATATGAGAGTTGGGGTTGGGCCAGGAAGAAGCTCCAGAGGCCCTGGTTGAACTCTACATTTCGGCTTGAAACTCAGAGTGGGAGCCTGGTGTTCTTTTTTTTGGCTGAGCCTACCTTACAGAGAACAAAAAGCGGAACATTGGTGGGTTGTCTCCACCTGCCTTCTTGTGGATTCAGCATATTACTTTGTGTTTTAATGAATCAACTTTGTTTCCACTGGAAAATATCCAAAAAAATCGTTGTTGAAATCTGCAGCTGGAATATTTAATCTGGAATAGGCTTCTCTATATCTGTGGTCTCATTATGTTCATATGTGACAAAGTTCATGAATTATCTAGCTTTACACTCATGGAGGCACTATCCTAAAACACTTCCATTGGGTTTAAGTCAGAGATTTTCAAGCTGTAAAACCCATTTCCACAAATTCAACTAATTATTAATTGACAATTCATGTCTATTACTGGTCATGGACCCCAAGGGGTTCACGGACCAAAGGTTGAAAACCCCTGTTTTAAGTGATTATGTCCTAGAGCTTTAAAGTATCAGTTGTCAACTTTTCTGATTCTCCATCTTTTTCCTATTCTTTCAAAATCATTTCCAGTTGTTTTTTCCTGTGACAGGTAAAAAATATATAGTTTGGCTTTTGCTGCAGCAGAATGTTTCTGCACAGGTAGTCCTCAACATATGGCTACAATTGAGTTCCAAGTTTCTGTTTCTAAGTGAAACATTTATTTTGTTCCATTTTACAACCACTGATGTTAAATGAATCGTTGCAGTTGTTAGTAACACGGTTATGTGAATCTGACTTCCCCATTGACTTTGCTTATCAGAAAGTCGCAAAAGATTATTCACGTGACTGGGACACTGCAACCATCATAAATATGAGTCAGTTGCCAAGCATCTGAATTTTGATCACGTGACCATGGAAACACTGCAATGGTCAATGCCATTGAACGATCATTAGATGAACTGTTGTAATTCGAGATCTAGCTGTATATCTGTTTCTTGAAAAGAAGAGTACATTTGAATAATAATTTATCTGGATCTTCTAACAGATGCTTGTTTAAAACTAGCAGAATGGAGGTATATAATAGCAGTCTGTACTAGATTAGAGTTCCCACAGGCATGCATATAATTGTAATTTTCATATTTTTGGAGCTTTAAACTTTTTATTTGTCATTCTTCCAAGAGGATCAGACAAATCAATGCTAATAGAAATATTGCCAAAATTGGGTTATTAATCAATGGAATTACTTGATTGAATAAGGCAAATTAGACATTCAAGTGTAACCTCATGATTGTTGTGGAAATTTAAGTATTCCTGATGAATCAGAGTTATCAGGAGGTATCAGAATGTTTGAGGAAATAACTAAGTCCGCAACATTATTTTTTAAAAGTATAGTCCTCTCCTTCAAACATCCTGGTGAGGACAATCTAAGAAGTCTAGACTATGTTGAGGAAAAAAACTGGTCTGAGTGGAAAACAAAATGAATGGCATCTATTTTGTGATAAAAATGTATTGCAGAAATAATAAAGTAGGTGATGAAATAGTAAAAGCTGGACCATTGCATTATGTGCTAGTTTGGAGTGTCCTTAGAGTTTCTGATTCCTTTAGTTCACTACTTAAACTAGTTCCTTGGACAGAGTGTGTTAATACAGTTCTTTTGCATATACATTAGCTTCCTGTTGTCATGCGGGTTCTTTTTGACATCTAGTTCTTTTAAATTGCTCAAAAGTCTGTGGTTTTGAAGTGTGAGAGATTTTAGCTCCACTATCAGAGAGAACCTTGGCTCTTCAGTTGTTCTTTTGTAGCCGATTGTCTAGGTGGCAGAACTAAGCAGGGGGATGCCCTGGTTAGTATTTGGGTAGTGGTGGGCAAAGGTGAAATGGAAAAGAAGAATTCTTTGATATTGTACTAAGACACCTGCTGTACAGGCAAAAGTCCAGGTAAATTTTAGGAATGTGATTAACAAACACTTCCTAACTTTACTTTGATAGGACTATGCATGATAAATAATACATAGGCGTCCACAGTCCTATTTTCTAGGATTTGTAAGGAGAATTCCCAATGGCTTCTGATTCATATTTACTATAGTTGCAGTGTTCTGGGTCATGTGATCCCCTTTTGTGACTTTCTGACAGGCAAAGTCAATGGGGAAACCAGATTCAATTAACTGCTGAATTATGCAGAGACAATCAGCCAGCCCAAAAGAAAACAAAAAGACCTAAACTCTTCTCCACCAGCAATCAGCACTCAGATCAGCATAGATTAAGTACAAGGTTAACTTCTTAACCTTACTTACTTTGATAGGACTATGCATGATAAATATGAATACTTGGGTTCACAGTCCTATTTTCTAGGATTTGTAAGGAGAATTCTCAATGGTTTCTGTTAGACCTGCACGAAGAGTTTCTTTTCATCTCCAAATTATATTCCATTTGAGAATAAATTTAAAGTAGAAAATGATTTCCTATACCTTAAGGTTTGCAATAGAGAGTAAACTTCTCCAAACTTCTGTGTCTGAGAGAAGATTTTATTTTTTTCTTTGGAGCTGCCTCTGGATGAGAGGAGTTTTTTCCTACATGTAGAGGCTGATTAAAATTAGGAATTACAAGAATATTTTCTTCCAGAGCTCTTTGCACCTGCTGTAGAAAATAAATAAAACTTGCTTGCAATTATAGACGAGCATTTCATATAATAACAAAAGACTTGTGTATATAGTACATGTAAAAATTAAAATGAAAGTAATTTAAATTAGCATTCAAGTTAAACCGAGTTTTCTGAGAGTCGTCAGAAGGAACACAATTTTCAAATGTATTTGGACATTTTGGAGGATTGTCCTGTAATACAAAGACTGTATTCTCTTCTATAAAACAACCCAAGTAATGAACATATACAGGTAATCCTCAACTTACACCAGTTCATTTAGTGACCATTCAAAGTTACAATGGCACCAAATAAAATGATTTATGATCATCTTTTACAGTTAAAAGCTTTGCAGTATCCCCATGGTCACATGATCAAAATTCAGATGCTTGGCAACTGATTCATATTTATGATAGTCACAGATCAGGGTCATGTGATCCCTTTTTGCAAATTTCTGACAAAGTCAATGAGGAAGCCAGATTCAATTAACTGCTACATTATGCACAGAAACAATCAGCCAGCCCAAAAGAAAACAAAAAGATCTTTGCTCCTCTCCACCAACAATCAGCACTCAGATCAGCCTAGATTAAGTACAAGGTTAACTTCAGATCAACAATCAAGTAAACCATACCCCAACCAAGAAACTGCCAAAGGAGCCAACAGTAAAGAGCCCAATCAAAGAATCTCTAAGACCGCCCCCACCAACACTGACAGGGAAAATCACCAAAATATAAACTTGACAGCAAACACCACTCCTTACTAGCTCCGATGATATTACCTAGTTTAGATAATGAAACATCTGCAAGAAAACAAGCAAGCTCAGAGAGCACCAAGGACCCCTCACTTAGCAACTGGGTTACTAACTTAGCAATTTCAGTGATTCACTTAACAAAAATGTCATAAAATGGGGCAAAACTCAGCTTACTTAACAACAAAAATTTTGGCCTCAATTGTGGTTGACTCAATTCCAGGTTGAGGACTACCTGGAAAGTATAGCAAAATGCTATTTTGCTCACTGTACAAGGGCAGAAGGGGTAGTAGTTATTGCAGTATGAATGATGATAGGCTTATTGAAAGTGTAAATGTGAGGGCCGAAGACTCACAAAAAACACATGTATTGTTCCCCACATATGAGCAAAAATATTCCCAAACTAAAGTAGCAGTTTGCATCGGTAAAGGTGTACGCTGAGAATTGCTCAGGAGAAGCGGTTTCTTCCAACCATACCATTTAAACTTCACTGTCTCCTTGCCCTCTGAAATATAGCCCCTTCCTCTTGGAAACCCACACTACATTCTGCCACAATAAATATCCTGCAAAGAACTTAAATTTATGCATATCCCCCTTCTGCACCTGCTGGAGTGGGGGGTCCCCAATATGTGGGACACAGCCCACTAGTGGGCCCTGAGGAGTTTGCAATCGGATTGAGGAAATGGCTGGCAAGTGCGCGTGCATCCTTACTTGCGCAAGGCTAATTTGCGTGAGTGGCAGCTTGCTGGATGCTCTGGTGGAACCATCCACCACCCCAGTCCGCAAAGCCAGAAACATTGGAGAACACTGTACTGGAGGACCTGAAGAAAGATTACTCAGAATGAATCAAGACAGTATCCATCTCTCACCAAAGCTGTAGATAATGCAGAATGCATTTAAAACAATCTCTTAATAACTCTAAAGTGGTCATGTGACTCAGATCTCTTTTCAGTAGCTAGAAAATTTCATTGCTGATTATTTTACTCATCAGCAGGACTATTTCATTTTGCTGATTATTTTTCTCGTCAGCATGCTATTTTGTTCTCAGAATACTGGAATAAGAGTAATAGCTTCTTGCCATATGATGCAATATATTGTATTCTTAATTATATCTGGAAAACAAAATAGCTACATCTGCCTTAACATGTCTCAGATTTAAGAAATCCTGTGAAATTGTTAAATATCTCATATTTCTTTTGGTTATTATAGATATTAATGAACTCAGTGCTGATATTCTGTAATAAGACCACACTGTCCCTACACAAGGGGACTATTTGTAGATTGGGCGTGGAACGAGAATCCTAATATTTGTAGAAATGATTTTTTTTTAAAAAAGATAAAAATTCTCTAAAGCCATGTGAGCTGAAATTCCTTTGTGAGCAAGGAAAGCTGATTATAGTTTTGGAATTAGTATGAAAATATGGATTAAAGAGAAGAACCTGCAGAGATAAGATTGACCTCCACTTGGACACTGTGCAAGGCTCTGAAGACATGATTTAGCCAAGAGGCCTGAGGAACACAGTATGATACAGAGCCCATCACAAGGCTTGTTTTATTGCTGTTGCCAGGGGTGTGGTCTTTGTACTGGCATTTTTTTCTTGTAAGCCATCCAGAATCACAGAGTGAGTTGCGATGTATAAATTTTCTTAATGAATAAATGAAATATCTAGGAATAGATCCTCTACACCAGTGGCACCCAACTTTTTGAGCACCAGAAACCGGTTCCATGGAGAAAGGTTTTTCTGCAGACTGGAGGTTTTGTGTGCTGCCTGTATCTGCGAAAGGGATTTGGTTGTTTATGCAGACCAGTTGCTGGCATGCCGCAGACTGATGCTGGTCCATGGACTGGGGGTTGGGGACCTGCTCTACATCAGAATCAGAATTTATTGGCCAAGTGTGTCTGGACACACAAGGAATTTGCCTCCAGTGTACATGCTCTATACCTACCTCTATACCTACAATAAACAAACTGTGATTATAATCATAATATACATTCATAATCATAAAGTACATTCATCTTGTCATGATGAAAATGAACCATGTGGTTCTTTTTCCTCCAGAGATCAAAAGCCTGTAACAATGTGAGAACTTTAGATCAGAAAAATGCACCTGGGCAATGAAACCTGTTAGAGGTCTTGTTAGAAGCAGATAAATATTCTCCCAGCATTAAAGCATTTGCAGATCATGTCAGTTTGATAAAACACTGGGCCTTTTTATTTAGAATAAACTCAACTTGTCCATTTATCATAAAAATGCATAACATGGAAGGTGCATCTTAATTATTGTTCCTGCTGGCTAATCTAGATTTTTTAAAAAATAAGCGAGCCCAAGTTATAAAACTCCAGTTTCAGTGATTCGGGCAATCTGGAACACTTGAAGCAATAGAGCTTGAAGTGGCCAAATTTCAACTTTGTTGCTTTGTTCCCCTGTTAGATCATGCTGAGACAATTCAGCATAATTGAAAAGAAATGGAACATTCCCGAATTATCTGAAATGCTCTGTTCCTGTATTTGTGAGTTTTTTCATTTCTAATTTGAGACATCAGTCGTTGAGGAATTCATTTTTTTAAATGAAAAGGAGATGTATATTTTTTAGCATGCTTGAACAGAATGAGGTTTTTGCTTTATAGTTTCTTAATGCTTCTGTTGGATTTATATCAAATATTTTAGGTCTCTTATGTAATTAGAGATGAAGTGGAGAAATATAACCGCAATGGGGTAAATGCACTACAACTGGATCCAGCCTTGAACAGGCTTTTTACTGCAGGTCGAGATTCAATCATCAGGATATGGAGTGTAAACCAACACAAGGTAAATTAAGCATGGAATGTTCTTTGTAAATACGTGTTCTTACTTTTAGAAATATAGTCAAATTATCTACCAGAAATTGTTTACATCATTAAAGAAGAGGTTTGGGGTCACAAGCGTCACACTTTTCTTACTTTTCTTTACTTGTTGAGTATTTAAGAGCTGCTCAGGTTTTTTAGATATCTGGTCTAGAAGAAGAATGGTAAATTTTAATCTGGGGACTTAAGGTGACCATTATTAACTACATCTTAGCCTGAACCCATTCAGTAAGATGAACATAGCTTGCGCTGGAATAAAATATTAAATTTTTTATGTTTTCTGTACACCGCCCTGAGTCCTTCGGGAGAAGGGCAGTATATAAATCTAAATAAATAAATAAATAAATATTTGAAAGCTTTTAGGAAAATGGACTTAAAAGTAGTACAGATGGTTGGATAAGAGATGGAAAGAGTAGGCGTGAAATAACATTAATGAACTTAATAAGTACTGATGAAAGAAATTTGAAATGTATGTCCAGCAGGCTGATGTTGATGGAATTATGTAAGCACATTGTTTTTTGTTTTTATATAAAAATAATAAAAAGATTATACCATAAAAAAACCTGAACTGAATTTAGTCTTCATTTTTATTTTCTAACAATGTTTATGGAGTCCATAGGAATTTCGGAATTTAAAAATCAGGCTAAAAGCAGTCTTGAAAAAGGTGAGTTGAAGTACAGAACTTGCATGATGTTAAAAAAACACTCATGGGTTTATTACATTGATGATTCAAAATGAAGAGAATACCAAAAATAAAAAGACAAAGTTTATTTTTTAAAAAAATCATGAATTATATCAATCAGACTGACAATCAAACTCTTTCTGAGGTACATTCAAAGCAATTTGTTTTCAGATTAATTATATATTCTGATATTTGGTTGTACAACTGATAATTATTAGTTGTCATTTACCTGTATTAGTCTCATGTTATATTTCATATACCCCGATTAACTTTATTAATATATTAATTACAATGAGGTTGTGCATGAGAAGTCTCCCATGGAGTTATATTCCTTATTATTCATATGCAATGCAGTCCCATATATAGCAAAACCCCTGAATTTAATGAGACTTATTCTGAGGTAAATGAACACAGGATTATAGCTTTATTCATTATCTTGGCGCTGCTTAGCAATATAAACTGCACCTAAAATTGCCCTTGCGTTTCTTTAATTTTAAAAAAATTCCTTAAAGGAAAAATATATATTCATATTTACACACTCCAAAGTAGTATGAAAAGACTTGATTTCACTAATACTTTTTATCAAAGTGGATGTCAAGTGAAAACCAGGAAGAGGCAGAAGAAATAGAACATGAAGTAGAAGAAATGGATTGATAACATAATAATATAAAATCCTACAGGGCATGTAGGACAAGTTACTTCCTAGCAAGATAAAAAGCTGGACAATATGTGAGATTTTTATAACTTCTTTATTTCTTCAGGCTATTATAAACTTTAGACTTGGCAACAACATTGTGATCAACTTGCAAGCACAAGCAAATATCAAGGTAGTACCCAATCTGTAATGCAGTGTTGGCTTTGCTTCAACAATCAAGTAACATTCTGTATTATATCTGAAGGTAGCAGAGTATTCAAAGGAACAAGGACAGCTCTATCATTTACACAGCTGAGTCTTTTAAATCAAAAGAATTCAGAATGCACAGCAAGAAAGTTGTTTCCACTGAACCAGTTTTCTTGTGTTATTCTGATTGCTCTTAATTTTTTAAAAAAATCATACAATGATTTTTAAGTAAACATAGACAGACTTCTTAATATATTTGAAATGAAGATCTAAAATGTGAAGGACAAATATGGGTTTGAGGTGATAATAATGTTTAAGTTTGTTTTTTCTAGTAGCTGTTCAGTATGCCTGTTCATGAACACATGTCTGATCAACTTTTGCAGGCTTTGCATCTGTAACAATCCCTTTGTCCCAAAAGCAGGAAAGGAAATGTGCAATGAATCAGAAACTTCTAACTTTCCAGAGACCACCAGAAGCTTTATGATGATGTGGTGGCATAATCTGAAGAGACTGAGCTGAATTTTATATAACTTCGGACAAATGGGATGGGAAGTATGGGAATATGAATGGAAATCCTCTGGAAGGTATAGTATGCTGACTCCATTTAAATTTTTAAACTATCTTCAAATGGTCTGAAATTCTGTGGCATAATGTTAACATTTTTCAAGGGTTTTTTGGGGAGGGAAGTTTAAGGTTGAAGACTGAAGCAATTTGTCATCCAGGGACCTTTTGTTTTAATCCATAGTTTTTTTAAAAAAGTAAAAGCATACAAAAATTAATGTGCTTTATGTGTCCATATGGTTTATTGGTATATATCTCTGACTTTTAAGATTGTTGTAACTAGATAATGCAGTATTAAAGTCATTTGAACTCATGAAAACTTTATTCAAATACTTTTCTCTTTCTTCATAATCTTCCTTGTAATACCCACTGGGGTTGTATATCATTGCTACATTCATATTGACAAATAAAGCAATGGGTTTCTCCTCTTCATTCTTTATATTGTAGTGTGAAATGGAACATGTACATGTCTGAAAGGAAATTTAGTCATTAAAAAAAGATAACCCTCAGTCATTCATTAATACCCAGTGTCTCTGAAACGTCCAATTTCTTGCAAATGCGCCATCCACACTTCAGTACTTCCCCCTGCTTCCTGAAAAAAAGGAGGAAAGAAGGAAAGAGAAAAAAGCTTTAGCACTGCAAAGTCATTTGTCAAACATTCCCGTGAGCTCTGCTTGGCTGTATCTGAAAGGACACCATGCCACTGCAGGGGAAGGTGAACATGAATAAAAACACTATGTAAATTGGTGCTTAATCTGTGGAGAAACACCCAGGCTCCAGAGAGCTACTCATCACTCCTCTTAACTGTGATTAACAGATGAATTAAGCAGCAACTTTAACACTTTTTTTTTGCTTGCCAGAAGATGCACCACATAGAACTATGCATCCTTTACGAAAGGCCTGTTCTAATAACTCTTGGACCCCAGCACTATTTAGGGAAGGCTTCATATTCTGCCCTGAAGCAAGAGTTGCACCATTTTTTCCAGTTTGTGAGGAGGATTGGGTTTTTATCAAGTCTGTCAAGGATTTATACACTGCACAAGATTACTCTCAAATAGACAGATTGTGCTATGGCACATGTTATGTGAAGTAGATCATCATGTTAAGTCCTATAATACAGTTAGTTCATTTCAGAGTAGCACGTTATATTAACTAGAGGTTTAAGGTTTAGCATACTATCTGAATCCAACCACTGAAAATGGAGGAGATGATGGATTTTATATATTACTTAAATGCATAAATGGACATTATAAGGCTTACTCGTCAGATAAGGACATTCCACATTACGGACGTATGTTGAGATACTATCTTTAATGTCAGCTTTGATGTAACATGGATAAATATCTAACTTTGCCCCTTCAAGATTTTTCTATTTGTGCAATTTACAAAGCCTAATTTATTTAATGTCAATCACACAGGGGTATCCAAAAATGTAAAGATTTTTCCACTGCAGAAACGACTCCTACAAATGTAAGAAACTAGAAATATATGTACAAATTCAGAAATGGAGTTAAAAGATCCAACTTTTCGATCTTCATGATGCCTTTAAGGATATGAGGTGGCCTGACTGAGATAGTGGAATCAGTACCAACATTCCACAGCCTTCTTCTCTGTACCTGCAGCATCTCTGCCAGACTTCAGTTATTTTTAGATTATTTCAATTTAAAAAACAATGGGAAGCTGGTATGTGCAATGCAAAGCAACAAGCTGAAGCATCATCTTTATTTACAATATTACTTCTGCGATTCATATAGGCATCACAGGCATTCTTGGAAAATAAAAATGGTAGGTGGCTGCAGTGCTTTGTTTTGAAATGTGTCCACCAGAGGGGGAAAAAAAGGCCAAGGTAAACATTGGTGGAAGAAAATATTCAGAGAAGCTAAAAAGGGTGACAGGAAGCAACTTTCCTAATTTGCATCCTGGTCAATGAGTTTTGTGACTGGTCATTTTGTGAAAATGTCCATGGCATCGTCTCAAAATTCCAAAATATATCCACCTGTCCCAAAAGCCTGCCTATTCCTGATCTAATGCATCCCAAAGAGAAAGTTCAGATGCCATTCATCAAAGGCAATGTCACACATTTGCAGTTTATTACCCGATGACCACCCTATCAAGGAACAGCTCAAGTGGATGAATGAGCATCACACTTCATCATCTGTCACTCAAACTGTAAGATCAGGTAATACATGCCTGATTGGGTCAAAACAGGATACCAAGAAGAGAGAAATATCACTATACTTGGAGAAATCAGGCCAAAACACTCTGGTCCAAAATAGCTTTCTCCATGTTATGCCTCCTGTAAAGACATTCAGTAATGGGTAGAGAAGAAAAACCGGCACAGGACGTCTGCTGATTCCCTGAAAGATTAAACATCTTCCAGCTGATTGCTGACTCAGCTGCTTAGTGAACCTAGAACCTCACCTGAATGATGTATATAGTACTGGTGATTTTCAACTTGGAAACTTTAAAATGTGTGGACTTCAACTCCCAGAATTCAACAGACATCCTTTCACCTATTGAAGCCCTAGTGGCTTATAGATAGACAGAGGTAAGTGTCTTAACGTGAAAAAGGTCTGATCCTCAATTATATAGGAGCATTTCACAACAGTTTGCTATACTCCCATCTCCAATCAGTACCAAACTATCTATTATCCACAAAACGCCCTGTGCCACAAACATGTTTTAATTTGTTTTAAACATGAAAGAATAAAAATGAGGTAGCGGATATTTATTTTCATGGTTTTAAATACATATGGATTTAATACATATGGATTAGAGAACAAATGAAAGTATATGATATCATCAAGGGAATAAAAGAATTGCAATGGAGACTTCCGGTGGCGCCGTAGATATTGAAAGACGAACTTCTAGGGTCCGCCAGCCCTGCGATCGCGTTAAGCCGTCCTGACAGCTCAAAATCAGCTGTTAGGCAGCTGGAAGCCTTTCCCTCGGGAGAAAAGGGGAAAGCGAGAAGTCGATTTGAGGGTAGAGTTCTCCTAAAGTCCCTGGATTTATTCAGGGGCTGGAAGGGTGTGAGCTCCCCAGGGAGATCCGGCAAACTCCAAGCCCGGGGCGATTCTACTGTGGCAGAGCGAGACATCGCGACCACTTCTATGCAAGAATTCTTCTAATTATAGTTTCCAAACGGACTGAGTGAGATCAGAACTTCTGGCAAGTATTTTTTTTCTGAAGCTTAACTCGGTGTAAAGGATTCCTTCAGAGAGTTAGTGAGAGTTACAAAGTAGCAATATGGCGCTTGTGTGATTCTAAAGCTGCAAAAGTGAACGTTATGAGTGCTTTGAACTATCAAAGTCCTGTTTAAAGTGGAAGTACTTTCAGGACTCTGTAAATCTAATGGACTTTATTGATTCTTAGTGAATAAAAAACCCAAAAGAAGACAGTGCCTTTAAAAAAAAAATTTGAAGTGGAGGATCTAAAATTGGACTTTTAAATCTTTTCCTTTTTCTTTTTTTTAGAAGAAAAAGAAAGAAAGAAAAGTGGTGCAGGGAAATGTCTTC
>JANHFO010003109.1:74020-85867 GCA_032468095.1 Pareas carinatus | reverse complement strand
AGGTCTTATTTTTGGGGAAACAGGGTCTTTACATGTTTAATGTTTTTCCCTTTGATCCTTCAGTGTGGCATCTAATTCCACCTTTTGACATTCTTTCCACACAGGTTGCTATGCCGAGATTCTGGTGGTGAAACTGAATCCATGCTCCTTAATGAAACTGTGCCACAATGGGTAATTGACATCACTGTGGATGTAAGTGTGCCGAGAAACCAGGAAGGTCTGAAATAACTTCTATTTTCTTTTTGAAATTGTTACTTGCTGAGAACATTAATTATGTCTCAGATCTCATTATAATGAAGCTGGGAAAAATATTCTGATCTTCTGCAGTCTCTTTAGGGCTATATTTCTCACCAATTCTTGCCTTTAGCCATTCTCCCTGGGATTAAAATAACAGGAATATTAAATTGCTCCCCCCTATTCTAAATGAATACGGAGATAATCATATCCAGGTTCGATTACATTTCAAAAATGATTCCAACTTTTTCTCATGCCCACTCAAGCTTCAGTTCTTATCCTAAATTGATTGTAATTTAGCTGCTAGCTAAATATAAGCTAGAAACTGTATCAGATACAGATCAGATGCTGGTAATCCTCAACTTATGACCCTAGTAGAGCCTTCTCAACAGTCATAAGTCATGACAGTCATAAAATAGATCACTCATGTGATCAACCTGATTTTGCAGCTGTCTTTAAGCAAATTTGTGGTTAAGTGAATCAATGCCAAAAGCCAGGAAGTGCCAGTTCTAAGCAAAACCCATTGTGAAATGCAGCCACGTGACAATGGAATGCAGCTCATGACCGTAAACGGTTTGCAGTATGAAGATCATTCGTGACCACAGAATTAGGGGCACAACCACCAGAACTTTGAATCTGGGTTATAGGTAAACCCAAAGTAGATCTATGATCATTTCAGATGTTCACTAAGTGTCCTTCGCAAGTCAAAGGCTATGTGTATATTCTGTGTATCTTACAAGATTGAAAGAGCATGGACTGATTTCTGCTTGTTTAATTTTACAGAAAAACATGCCAAAATTTAATAAAATTCCTTTCTACCTCCAACCTCATTCCTCTTCTGGAGCAAAAACATTAAAGAAGTAAGTATTCAGCAGAGAATAAAAATGCTTCCTGGAGTGCGGAAAAGCAAGCTTAGTTCTGTTTGGCTGTTTGGCTTAACGCCAAATCTGCTTTGTCCCTAGGGATCGACTTTCAGCCAGTGACATGTTGCAAGTTAGGAAAGTGATGGAGCACGTTTATGAAAAAATAATAAATCTCGACAATGAGTCACAGACGACAAGCTCTTCCAACAACGATAAAACCGGGGAACAAGAAAAAGACGAAGACATTGCAGTCTTAGCAGAGGAGAAGATCGAACTCTTGTGTCAAGACCAGGTACGAAGCTCGGAGCTCCTCCGAGAAAGAGAAGGGGTGGGATGCAACTAGGGGAAGTCTAAGTTAGTGTTGTGTGGACCTCAGCTCCCAGAATCAGGAAATATTAGTGTAAATGTTCAAAAATTGTCCTGTACCAAAAAAAACTCATGAAATCAGGGTAGTCTGGAGTTTTGCAAATTATATACTTGACAAAAGTTCAATTACATTATGAAGGTTCGATTACGGACTCTTAACAGCTGCTCCCAAAGGGTTCTCCTCAGCCCCAAAGAATGAAAAGGAACTCCGTTAAACCAATTTGTCTAGTCTTTAGCCAGTTTAAGATGCTGCCTGGGGAATTGTGGGAGCTGAAGTCCACACATCTCTAACTGGCCACGCTTGAGAAACTCTGCGTTTAATGGCAAGGCCTCTCAATCCTGTTGCTCAGTAGATTGTCTCGACCACTAAGTGGGTGGATATGATTTTAAATGTATATGTCTGGTATCTTCTGGAAATTTTTATTTTCTCTAAAATCCATGGATAAAGAAAAAGTCTTCCCTATAGGGCAAAATTTCCTTGGACAACAAGCCAGTCACGAAACGGAGCTGCTTTCTTCACAAAGGGGGCCTCCATTGTGAAGGGAAACAAGTCCCGCCATCTGACATAACTCATCTGAAGGCAGTTTCAGATCCAAGCTTCTAGTCCAAGATAAGATAGACTTGAGTTACAGGCAGTCCTCGACTTATCAGCAGTTCATTTAGTGACCATTCAAAGTAACAATGGTACTGAAAAAGTGGCTTACAACCAATTTTCACACTTATGACTGTTGCAGCATCCTCATGGACACGTGATGAAAACTCAGGCGTTTGGCAACTGACTCTTGGGGTCATGTGATCCCCTTTTGTGGCCTTCTGACAAGCAAAGTCCATGGAGAAGCCAAACTCACTTAACAGGCATGCTGCTCACTTAACAATTAGTGATTCACTTAGCAACTGAAATTTTGAGCTCACTTGTGATTATAAGTCGAGGACTAACTGTACTTATTTTGAGCATGGTTCTGAAGCTTGAATTAGCTGCTGGAAGAGGAAGTTGCAGGCTTCCGACAAAGTTAAGAGCAAGGGTGTACTTCCTCAGCTGAGGTATATTTAGTCCCGTAATCTGAATTATTATTTTATATGACAGATTTTGGATCCAAATATGGACCTCCGAACCGTCAAGCATTTCATATGGAAAAGTGGGGGTGACCTGACTCTTCACTACCGACAGAAGTCGACGTGAGGCGAGTGGTGGAACCCAGCTGGTTATTAACCGATTTGAGCTTCCCGTGCTGGATCCAGCTTTTTAGTACTCTAGAAGCCCACTTAAATGCTAAGATCTGACACTTTTAATGACTCAGCACAGACAGAATCTACTTGAATTGAAGTGACTAATAAATCTGTAACATAGATGTAATTGTTATGACATAGGGTGGTTTGTAGCAAGTTCAAGCAAGAGTGGTACAAGAAACCCTTTTCTCGTTCCAGTTTAGGGACCTGCGGAGGCAAGGTGATCCCTGTGCAGGTATCTGTGCAGTTCTCTGTTTATTTCCAACACGATCATCCTTGGTTCACTCAAGGTTGATAAGATTTTTTCCCCCAGTCCTGCTGCTAATTCATTCTCAGATTTTTTTTTTTAAGAAAAAACCTTGCATGTACTGTGTTTTGCTAATACATTCCACAGTGAATTTTGACCACTTTGCAAGATAAAATTTACTGGCCATGCAACAGATTACTCTTCTTAATGTAGAACCGTTTCCGTGGTCTAAGCCAGAGCAGCTAATGTCCTGGCTGATGATGATCTTTCATTTGTGGTTTTTCTAGGAAAATATTTTGATACTGACTCAAGAATCAGTAGGCTGTGATATTACAGGGGTCAGTTCAATGTGCGAGCATCATGATGAACTCATTCGGCATCTTTAAACTAGATTTCACAACACATGGCATCTATTATCCTAGAACAGGGGTGTCAAACCCAATTTCACCGAAATAATGCATCAGCATTATGGTTGCCCTCAAAGGGCCGGTTCCATGTTGGACTATATATCATATAGGTAGTCCTCGACTTACGGCCACAGTGGAGCCCAGCATTTCTGTTGCTAAGCAAGACAGCGGTTAAGTGAGTCGCACCCCATTTTACGATCTTTTTATCATGGTTGTTAAGTGAGTCATGTGATTGCTAAGTTTAATCTGGCTTTCCCGTTCACTTTGCTTGTCAGGAAGTTGTAAAAGCAGATCACATGACCTCAGGAAACGGCAGCTGTCCTAAATATGAATCAGTTGCCAAGAATCTCAATTTTGATCACTTGACCTTGGGAATGCTGCAATGGTCATTGAGTAAAAAATGGTCATACGTTGCTTTTTTCCAGTGCTGTTGTAACTTTAAATGGTCACTAAATGAACTGTTGTAAATTGAGGACTACCTGTAATCATCACCAATCTCGTGGCAATTGGCTCTACCAGTTTAGCGCCCACAAAATATTTTTTTTTCAAACAACTTTTTCAAATCATGCCTTCAGCCCCACCCCATGTGCTTTTTATTTTCCTTCTTTCTCGCTAAGGGAAAGTCCAAATCCAACCCCATGCCCAACGCAAACACTCCCGTTCAAAAAAATCATTTCCAGCTACCGTACCATTGGCAGATTCTAAAAATGTTAGGGTCATTTCTTTCTGAGTTTCAGAAAAAAGGGCAGCTGTCAGTTAAGAGATCAAAATCTAAAAATGTGTTGGCAGGGGGGGAAAGGGAAGGAAGGAAGAAAAGTGATTTGGAGAGGGGAGAGAGGGAATGAAGGAAAGCTTTACCTCCCGCCTCCAGCCCGTGCTCTCCGGAGAGCAAGCCCCCTACCACCTAACCAGCTTTCCTGCGATTGCGTCCAGCCGAACTTGCAGGCTGCTGTCCCGCCTCACCTCGCCTCGCCTCTGACCCACACTCATTGGATGGAAGCGGATTTGAGCTGCCGCCGCCGCCGCCACTACAATCGCCAATGGGGTTGAGGAAGAGGGGCTGTTTCTCGCCCCTCCTTGGAAAAAAAACAAAAGGAAACGGCGTGCAGTGCCAGGTGTTTTCCAGTCCCAGAAACCCCCGCTCCATTTCTCCCCTTACCACTCGCCGTACCTGATTATGAGCTTTGCCTACCTGCCACTGCCTGCTGCAGGTCTCATCTACCTGCCACTGCCACAAGTTTGGTGCAGGTGGGATGGGGCGAGTGCGGCTTATTGGATGCGCCCTGGCCCACCTCCAGCTGGCTTGTCACCGCTAGCCAATGAGCGGCCAGGATCAACGAGCTGACAGCCCCCCTCCACACACTTGTTGCCTCCCATGCGCATGCCCAGGGGGAGCTCCTGGCCCGGCTTGGGTGGGCTGGAGCGGAGACGGTGGGGGCGGACCCCTTGCCATCTCCAAGGCAGCCTTGTGGGCCAGATTGACAGGTCACTGGCTTGATCTGGACCTCGGGCCTGGCGTTTTGACAGCTGTGTCCTAGAAGATGGCATCCTGGTTCAGTTCCATAGGATCATATTCTACATTTGACGGAAAGCCTGGCCTGTGTGGTATTAAAAAAAAAAACTTTTCCTCGAATTATCTATTTTTGAATGCTTTTCTTGATGTTGTACGCTGTACACAAGCTTTGTTCATCTTGGTTTTATTTTGCACTGTTTCTTTAAAAAAAACCAACCATTTTGACAGCTTTTTCATATTTGATTTGTACTCTAGTAGAGTCTAATTTATTAGAGAAGGTGGGGGGAGGCATCCCAGTGGCTGAACAAGAAAAATTGGATTTGTTTTAATTGAAACAGAAGCATTCTGATAATAGTGTAACAGAGTTTTGATTTGAAACAGAAGGGCAATTGTCTTTTTAAAACACTGATAAACGTGGATTCTTTCCTCCTGAAATTAACATTCTTTCCTTCCTGATGAGTGTTGAATTTAGACTACACCTGACAAGACGCTGAAGATTGTTTGAACTGTAGGGGGCAAAGGAAGAAAACTTGGTTCCGGCTTTGTTTTTGCAGCATGCAAGCTGCTTGTACATTCCCCATGTAAGTAGAGAGGAGCAGGAAGTAGACATTTGATCTAACAGTTCTGTTGAGGCTGGACACAAATTATATGAATCAGTAAAGACGATATAGAATGTTTTATTGACAAATAGTAGGATATCTTGTGAGGTATTCAACTGTCTTTTTCCAAATGTTTTTTTCTTTCAGATGAGAGAAATTTTTCTTGCAGGAGAAATAGCAGCTGCTTCCAGCTATTTTGCCCCCTTGTCTATATTGTGTGGTGTGTAACCACATAGTACTAATTTGCAGACATTGCAAGGTTGTCGATGTGAATGTGGTGCTGCGGTTAGACATGTTTGGGTTGTGTAGCCACTTGTGCTTAGGCTAACTCAAGTCATTGTTGGATGGCCTGATTTGAAAGGATGCTGAATAGGTCTTTCATACCTAAAACCTCTTACATTGTATAAATTTCACCTATGTACAGGAGTATAGTTTGCCACATCTGTGCAACATTGCAGTTTAGTGAAGTAGGTTAATTCATTGATTAAAGCTGAGTGTAACTTGTCCTGGATTATAATCTTTAAAAATTTGTTATTAAAATTTTATACCCTCCATATTGCCACCAAAAGAAATATTAACTGTTGTATTTTATTGTTTAAAATTAGCCAAGATTTCAGTTTTATTTTCTACATTCAGAAGGAACAGTTTCAGAAAGATTAGCAGATGGCCTGCCGATGCCAAAAGGGCAAACACGTACTTCTCAATTGTATAGAAATAATAATAAAAAAGATCTTTAGCTAAAATTTTGAACTGTTTTGGAGTTTTCCTTTTAAAGTTATGTTGATTTCACTGTTCCAAAAAACAGTAAGGTTTACCGTATGAGACTATTTTGAACTTACTTGCTGTGTAACTAAAAGTATTCATTGGGTAGAGATATTTATAATTGGGTGCATTTTTAAGAACATTTCACATTTTCATGAGTCTCCTCTGGGCATGTTACAAAATAGGGCTCTGCTGCTTTCTTCAAGTAAAATGTAGTGCAAAGTACAATATAAACATAGGACAATGGCTCCTAACTCTTGACATCTCATCTCCATGTGCCTGGCAGAAGAACCCTCTGTAAAATGCTGGAGAACTCTTGAGAGCAGGATGTTTGCCTTTGAGTCAAAAGAAGCTAAATAGGCTTGTCCAGATGGTTTGCTGGCATGGGCTTCACACTGTGAACTGTGTTCACACTATTCACACAGATCACACTGTTGTGGCTGCCCGTTGGATTTCTGGGCATAACTGCTCCTTTAATTAAAAAGCCATAAATCGCAAGAGGCTATGACAGTGGAAGAACCAGCCCCCATAAACCTTAGCATAGACCAAGGCAACAGTTTTTTTAACTCCTCCATATCCCCAGCCAATATGCTAGGAGTTGGAGCCTGCATATCCTGCCGACCCTGGGAAATGCTACTCCTAAGATACCTTCCTTTAAAGCAGTGCGTGCTATTAATCAGACGCCACAGATTGATGGGACTTTTGAGATAGGAGTTTTAGTATGTTAAGAGTCTATTCTGGGCAACTCTGTTTAAGCAAATGATACTTTATTTTGCTTCGGCTTGTCTTTCTATGGGCCCGCTATTGTCAAACCTCTGGCTTAGGGATGGTTTCGCAACACATTTAAGACGATACACATTCCACTGTAAATCACTGCAAGACTTTAGTAGTTGACAACATACCAAGTTAAAATAAATTTTAAAAACAACAATAGGATGGCTTCAGATTAGAATAAATCTCTGTCAAAACAAAGATGGGCAACTTTCACAATCTTTAAAAGTAACTCAAGTTTAGAAACAATCAACAGAAAATGATTCTGGGAAGCCCATTCTCACATATAGGTCAATCACTTTTAAGATGTGGGGACATCTACTCCCAGCTGGCTAGGGAATTCCCGAGTTCACACATCTTAAAGTGGCTGAGGTTGACAAAACACTTGATTTAGTGTTACCAATTGGCTCCATTATTCATACTAGAAGCAATCAATCTTGTTCACTTTCCATATTAGCAGAAAAGAATGTTTCTGCTTTAAGAGGTACCACTGCTTTACAAAATGGCCAGTTATTTGCCTGGTAGCATGCACTTCAAATTAAATATTTTTAATTTAGTGCCATTGTGTTAATCTCTCAGCAGATATACAGTAGCTTGACAGTAATTGACCAGGGCTCTGGCATAGCATGAAGCAACAACTCACAATATAGCAACCCTACATTGCTACTGTTGTTTGATTCTTCAGCTGCTATTCCAAGAGAGTTTTTGCGGGGCTGCAAATAAATTTTCTGCAGCAGCAAATAATGATTATAGTTCTCTGAGGTGAAACATAAAACAGAGGTAAGAGGGAAAACCCAGTACAATGTACCTACATAATGAGATTGCATTCTTTTTATACATGGACACCTCTCTTTCTGAAATCCAGACCATCCAATTTGAGGGATCTGCTGGAGTATAGAAAGATGTATGGGGTTCTCTACTGAGGTCTTCATTCTGTTCACACATTTCAGGAAGCCTTTGGTGCAGGTCAGAGAGACTCGAATGGATCAAAGATTAAACATGTTGATTTTTGTTATGGGTGAGATGGTATTTTAAAGTAAAAGATCAAGTTGTTCTTCCTAAGTTAAAATTATTTCCAAGTTAAAACTTTTCAAACAAAATAATCTAAAATCAAAAAAAAAATCAGCAAGAGACAGAGGTAACAATCAAATCTGCAAAAAACCCACAAAACACCCTCAACTTAAAAAAACCTTCCCGTAAGGCAGGAGTGGGCAACTATGGCAATATTATGTGGACTTCAACCCCCAGAATTCCTGAGTTAGCTGGCTCAAGATTTCTGGGAGTTGAAGTATTAAGAGTTTTCCTGCATTTCTCATCAACTGCACTTGGCAACAAATGCTTCCAGCAGGTCTTGCTCACTCACACTCAGCTCTTGATACCAATTGGGAGAGGGGAGGAATTTGAGAAGGAAATATGGAGCAAAATAGGTACACTAAGCCAGAGAGGCTTAAGCTACTACTTCTAAGATTTGAAAACTCAAAACAGTCCCAAAAGATCCCACAAATTCCTTCCTACCTACTCCTGGTAATGCTATGATGCAGTTCATATGACTCACAGAGCCCTTCCTATTTTTAAATGTATGAGCAGCTAGCGACGGGAAGCTCTTTAAAAAGAAAAAAAAGCTATTTCTGAACTCCAATCATTAGTGTTACCACTAAGCAGAATTAACATGGGTATACAGACCCCAGAAGTCAACTGACTGCTGCTATCAGGGGTACAACAGTGTGATTGGAGGAAGCTGAATTCTATCGCGATTCAGAAACCAATCAAATGTTTCCGGAGCACATAAAACCAGAGCTTTCTGGTGCCAATAGCTTCAAAGCCCAAGAGTAAAACATGTCTCTTTGAAGGGCTGGCTAGGCCTCTTTGGTTTCATCAATCAATTCCTGGGCACTTTTGTCACTGCTGTCTGTTTTGAGTGGTGTGGGGGCCTCAACCCCACCGAGGTGTCGGAAAGTTTCTTGAGCATCAACATCCAGTCCAGATGGTGCGTCCGTCGGAAGCGGTGGCAGAGGAGACACGGATGGCCTTCCCTCGAGTAATTCGGAATGAGAGCTCTCATCTGCTTGAAGAGATACCGATTCTTCTGAGAACGGAAGAGAGGCCTGGTCTAAAAAAAAATTAAAAAGACAAAATAATGTTTGTAGTACAGGTAATCCTCGACTTACAACTGTTTATTTAGTGACCGCTGACTTATATTTATGACGGTCGCTGTGTCTCAGGGTCCTGTGATCCCCCTTTGCCACCTTCTGACAGGCAAAGTCAATGAGGAAGCCGGATTCACTTAACAACCGTGTTACTCAATTAACAACTGCAGCGATTCACTTAACAAGAAAGGTCGTAAAATGGGGCAAACCTCACTTAAGAAACATCTCACTTAGCAGCAGAAATTTGGGGTGCAACTGTGGTCGTAAGTCAAGGACTATCTGTAATTACTACGAGGGGAGGTGGGGACAGATCCCAAGGCAATGACTGTCTGCTAATATTTGAAGGAAAAAATGGCATGAACTATCCTGAATCAAAATGGATGTCGCACCGTTGGCAAGGATATCTTCTCCCAAATACTTTACCGGGGCATAACACTTTCAATGCAGTTCTCTCCCTCTCTCTCATAGATACACACACACACACACACACACACACACACACACACACACACACACACACACATGTAGTATATCAAAACTCAGGCCGCACAGTGTCAGGCAAAAACAATCAGATCTGCATGGGAAGAGTTCAGTTAGCTGTTCTATTGCCTATAAATAGGAATCTTCTTGGGCCTTATCCAGTCTGATACGCCGCCAGAGAGAAGTTCCCTGAAGACGGATGGGCTCCAGCACGAGTCCAAAAGATCGGAACACAAAAATTCTGGTCCCGGTGAGTGACCCAGATTGGATCCTGCAATCTAGATAAGGTTCAAAAGCAGTTGTAGGGGAGAGAGGAAGAGAGGCTGTCAGACTTCATCCTCTTCTGCCCATGTAGGGATTCCGGACTAATACCCCATTTGACTCCTCCTCCACCCCCCCAAGCTCAGCCAGCCTCTCTCCAACAGACAGATAATTTATTACAATGTTTCCTAACCTTAGCCATTTTTAAGATGTGTGTGTTTCAACTCCCAGAATTCCCTAATGCTGACTGAGGAATTCTGGGAGTCAAAATCCACACATCTTAAATTAGCTATGATTTAGAAAACATTGATTTATTGTATGAATTATATTAAATGTCCAAACCTGATACCACTTTCTTCTAAAACTTACTCATTTGGCATATGGTCTTTGAACATTCCTAAGTACAGTGACATTTTTTTCTGAAAGAAATTAATAAAACATGGTGATTGGCCAATAGGGCCTGGTTTTGGTACTTTCTCTGTATTAGATAAGATAATCTTTATTGTCATTTTACATTTGATGTGGCACAACGGCACACATCAAAAATGAAATTTAGTTGCCCCCCTCTCAAAAGTAAAACACATACATGACACACACCTAAAACATACTATAAACAACCTATGTATAGACCCACACCCCTGCATATACATAACAATAAGATACTGTCCATCTTGAATAGATAACGAAAGGAGGAATCCTGAGAGTTCACAAGGCTAAAGCGGTATGGGATGAAACAATGGTTGAATCTGGATGTTCTGCTATGCATTCATTAATGCACATATACACACATATAAATATCAAACGGCTTACAAACATGTTCTCAGGATCTTCATGAAGGCATCTGCCTTTTTTATATATATAACCAGGATACAGGTGACCCTCAAGACTACAACTGAGCCCAAAATTACTGTTGCTAAGTGAGACATTTGTTCAGGCCCCATTTTACGACCTTTCTTGCCACAGCTGTAAAGTGAATCACTGCAGTTGTTATAAATACAATTGTGAAATTGTGAAACTGACTTCCCCGTTGACTTTTCTTGTCACAAGGTTGCAAAAATGGGATCACAGGACATCGCAACCGTCGTAAATACGAGTCAGTTGCCAAGTGTCTGAATTTGGATTATGGAACACTCTGGATGGTGCAATGGTTGTAAGTGTGAAAAATGGTCATAGGTCATTTTTCCCATGCCACTGTAACATTGAATGGTCACTAAACGTTGTAAGTTGAGAAATACCTGTGTTTTGACAGAGAACTCATCTCGCCCCTTGATGAATATATATATAACAGGCCAATGAATTTTAGCCACCATTAACTCTCTGTAAAGTTGTTCAGACACACATTTTTACTCATTGCTTATTTAGATAATCGTTGCTCTGTGATGTACAAACAGTTCTGTTAAATCTATCCAATTTTGCATTTTGATAATTATGGTCGAAAAAATTCAAGTTTTTAAGATGCTATAAAAGAGCATTTTTTAATTATCTCAGAAATTAAAAAATTAAAATTACAGCCTTTGGCAGGCACCTGTGGACTTTGGCCGGTTTCAAAAAGCTAGCAATAAGTATGTGCAGTTACTATTTAGATCAGTGGTTGGCAACCTGTGGGCCGTGAGAAAATTGTGGTGGTCTGCAGGAAAATCTGGAGATTTGCATTTTTTTTGTATCATTTTTCTGTGTGTGGGTCTATTTGTTCCTCATTCTTTCTGTGTGTGTCTGTGTTTGTCTCTCATTCTGTATGTGTGGGTGTGTCCATCTCCCATTCTGTGTGTGTCTCTCATTCTCTCTTTTTGCCTCTCTCTCTCTCTCTCTGTGTCTTGTCTCACTCTCTCATTCTCTCTGTCTTTTTCTCTCTCAATCAGGAACAAATATCATACTAAAATGTGCAATACTTAAAGAAACTTAAATTATTTTGTAATAATTAAAATAACATTAATAATTTTGCAATCTTTAAAGATTTTGTTACGATTAAA
>JANHFO010003109.1:35400-46304 GCA_032468095.1 Pareas carinatus | reverse complement strand
GACTGACTGACTGACTGACTGAATGAATGAATGAATGAATGAATGAATGAATGAATGAATGAATGAATGAATGAATGTTCAGTTCTGGCTTTGCACTAACGCAACACACTGGATCTCTGGTCAACTTACACCTTTCTCGCCAAACGGAGCCAAGGATTGGATATTTTTTTTTTAGAGGGTTAAGTTGTGGCAGGTCCTGCCCCACCCCTCTTAAAATGGCCAGGCTAGTTTTATTTAAACCATCTACTGGTGGTGGACGGATCGCAAAGCCCAGGGCGCGATCTGGAGGGGACTCGGACAAGGAGGCCGTTGCTGTGAGCAAGTCGAAATCCCGCCTCTTTTTACAACCTGTGTCGCAGCCTGCGCTCGTAACAACCAGCGGAGACCCTTTTGCTGCAAGCAACAGAAGATCCTTTCGAAACGGGACGCATGGAGATGGAGCTGGCCCACCGTTGGGCCGAGGGACACTGCTGCTTCATGGGGGGGGGGTTCTTGCGGAGAGGGGGGAGAACGTGGTGGCTTCTACCATGTCTACGTCTGTTTGAGCTGCCCCTGGTCCATTAAAAAAGACGCAAAAGAACATTTGAAGCTCAGGATTGAAATTGGAGCCCTGGGAGACGGGTGGCTTTCTTAGAGACGTTCCGTAGCCCAACTAGGGAACACCATCAGTGCTAGAAGGGAGTTAGGTTTGCAGAGGGAGGAGGAGGGGCGAGGGGGAGGTGGTGGTGGTGGTGGAGGACAACCGTGGGGTCCTTCATGCTAAGCTTGGTTGTTTTCTTGCAGACCTTTGATTATCTGGCAAGGTAACATCATCAGTGCTAGAAGACGGTGGGATTTGCATATATATATATATACTTTTAAAATTGAAAACAACACTTACACAACTATATACATATCTCCAATCGTCGCCCACATACATGCCCGTTTTCCCTTCCCCTATTTATTAACCTTTAACCTTTGATCCTTCTATATGTCTATATACATTCTATAACATTTTATATAACATTTATTGACCCTTTTTGACACGTTCTTTACCACTCTGGTTTCAAATCCGTTGATCACTAACTTTTTATATTGTTAGTCCCAATCAGGACTTTCCATGTCTTGTAAACAACCGTGTGATCTGGATCTTACGAAGCCGAAGTTGACGTGTTTTCCACATCCATTTGACTTTGTCTTTTCCCCATAATATTTATCAAGTTCAAAGGTTTTTCCTTCTTACTTTCCAGTCTTATTTTTTCCCCCAACCGTTCTATTCTTTCATTCCTTCACTCTGTCTCTTACCTCCTTTTGTTTCGTCCTTCTTTTCTCATTGTTAAACTTGTTTTCTAATTTCCCTTACTTGTTCCTATATGTTGTTTATCTATCGTCCTCATCCTCACTTCCGTTCTTCCTTCCTTCTTACCATCTTCATACCCTTCCTATTCTTCAACCTCTTCCGCTGGAGGAAAGTTTTTATCTGCTTTTTAACCAGGGAAGGCTTGCAGGAGGGAGCTGAAGGATGCCCTTATTCCAGTGTGTGTGTGAGTGCTCACTCGGTTTCTTTCCTCTTTCACCCCCTCTTTCGCCCAACTACCCGTGCATGTGTGTGTGAGTGAGTGTTCTCTCGGTTTCTTTCCAGATCTCATGCAAGGCTGCACCTCTCAAAGAACAAATCACATGGTTAAAAACGCGCAGGGGGAAATCCCAAATGCCCTCTTTCCACTCCCATCCCCTTGCCGCCCACGCACATCCCACCCTCTTCCATCCCACACTTTTGCATAGGCAAGTCAGAGGAGGCAGGAAGCCATTGCCTTCTCCCCGCCCTCTTCCACCCCCTCCCTGGTTCTGAGATGGCCCGTGGCCAAAAAATTATGTGGCCAGGTGGTCCTGTGATGAGATGACGGTCACAGCCAGTGGTGTGCAGCCAGTCAGCCATGGCGAGTTGTCCCATCCTCCTCAATAGGATTATAGCTCCTGCTAGTATGATGATGTTTCAGCTATTCTCATACTTCTAAAACCTTACATGGAAAAGATCACATGTACAGTTGCAGAATAATTTCATGTAACTCCATGTTACTAGTAAAATATCTGGTTATCTTGGCAGATTATGTTGCTGAAATAAGTTATGATGAAACGAGTACTGGAGTACCTTAACTGGCAGTGCTCAGAATGATCTGATTGTTACCAGTGACTATTCTCATTTTTTTCATAGGAAATTTACTTCTCTTTCAGTTTCTAGTGTGTTATGAGAATTGTAACCACTCATTATATTTGACGATGAACATATTCTCTGCTACTGTTGAGTTAGTAGAATGTCTACTTTACTATAAAGAATATAGTATTCCTGCTGTTACATAAATAAGACTTACAACTATAATTTTGCAGAATTCATCTTGTTATTTGAAACACTGATATTTCAGCGAAAAATATAAAATAATAAATATGTATGCATAATTATGTCGATGTAAAATTAGATTTTTTTTTATTTGGAAATAGCTGCAGGTTGCTTGTTCTCATGCTGTTTATTTTGACTAGGATGTTTTTAATTTAGTTTAAGGATTATGATTAAAATTGGTTATTTAAGATATTTATTTATTCATTGGAGTAATCCCTAAATCAAAAATCATACCAATTTGCTTAGTATTCACAGACAGCATTCAATATTCAACCAAATAGAAAAAGATAAGTAGAATTCACACATAAATGAGAAGGAAACAAATAACCCCGCACTGCTCCCTATTTACACTCATTTGTATACAATTTACATTGAGTTTCATGGATATTAACTTCATCTTTAATGCATTCTCTCTCTTCCAGATTCTAGCTTATTTGCAGGCTGTTATTACTTCAAGGAAAAATAATGCTGAACAGATTGCTGGTGCCTTTCTCAACGAAGCTGCAGAGCTTCATTTTTCTGCTTTGCATGGTCTTCCTTTGAGTATTGAATATTATGAAAAGCTCAACCCCATGTTTTTGATTGAAATTGTGAAAGAATATTTGATCTTTTGTCCCAAACAGGTAGAAAACTTCCTTTCTTACTTGCACTTTCCTTAGCAGTAGGGTATTTGTAGAGGGATGAGCAGCCTTTTGATATGGGAACCAGATGAATGAAAGTTACCTGTTAATGTTGCATTAAAGCTTACCAAAAATGTAAGACACCTTATTTCTCGACCCCACTCTCAGTTACTAAGACACTAAGGTCTAATGAGAAAGCTCTGGTTCCCTTATGTCAAGCAATTTCTCAAAAATGGATGAAGAATAAAAGATAAGAGCATAAATGGAGAACATACTGAAGATAATCCTCAAGTTATGACCACTTGTTCAAGAATTGTTCAAATTCACAGTGGCAGAGGAAGACTAACATCTGGTCTGCCAAATTGTGGTCATTGCAGCATCCCCACAGTCACATGATTGTGATTTCTGATATTGCTTGTCAGCTTCCCACAAGCAAAGTCATTGAGGAAGCTGGTGAGAATTCAGAAGTCATTTCCACTGTTTTTTTGTCCATCTGCCTCCATAGTGCCAGCTACAGCACTCCCCCCACCATGGCACCTGCAAGTACACCCATGAGCCTGTTTCCCCTGGGACCCCATCCTTTTCCTGCTTAACAAGTTCTCAGGTTACAATGACAATGGGAGCTACAGGATTTTTGTTACTAAACAATGCAGTCACATGACATTGCCTTTTACAATTGTATTGATTATCAAAGGAAATTCTGGTCCCAATTGCTGTCATAACTGAGGACTAGCTGTATGTGAATGTTTTTCTGTCTAGCTCAGTGTTTTTCAACCTTGGAAACTGTAAGATGTTTGCAGTCCTAACAAGCATCATCTTAGAAAAAATACATTAAGTTGTTTAAAATTGTAGAACTAGTTTGTCACTTAACATAACACAATAGTGTTTTCACTTTAGAAAACACCATCTGTGTCTTCATTCCCTATACAAAATGCTGTAATATCCTTTACAAATCCTGCTCATGTACTTTTAGAATTATTTCACCTTACAATATATATTACAATTCTGGAAAATGTGTATTTTTGCTTTTTATTCTTATAGCCTCGGTTACCTGGCCAAGTTTTATCTCCCCTTCTAAAGCAAGCAACAATAATTTTGAATCCACTAGTAAAATCAGCTCCTGGCATAATAGAGCCCCTTTTCCTTATGGCTCAAGTTAAATATTTATCAGGTAAGTTTTGATTTAATTGCTTACGCAAGTAAAAAATAGAGAAAATATTTACAGATTTTAGATAATATTTTTTTAGTTGGACATTTTGATAAACTCAACATAGCTTAGTCACTAAAAAGCTTTGAAGGAGCCTGTTTTGTACAGGTATTGTTTTCTTTTCAAACACATTTTATGATTAGTTGATCCTGAATTTTTCTGTCTTCATGCTTTAAATGAAATTTAAAATGTTCTTTCCAACACAATTTAGTTATTACAAGACACTGGCCTTATATTATGGGAACTGAAGTTGGACATATTTAAAAGACAGCATTGGAAAATATTGGTAGAAGTGAGACCAGGCATTTGTGTAGTAATATCTGCTTTTGTGGAGATAATTCCTACAGTTCAAATATATTTTATAAATAAATCTACATTTTCAATTAAGCCTTTTAAAGATATGCCCATAGCTTAATTACTTTTCTTTTCCAAATTGGGAATAGTTGTTTCAATAGTAGACAGTGGTACATTCTGAGGACGCAGTGTTGGTTGTAAGAAATTGATTTTACAATCCTGAAACTGTTGCTTCCTCCTTAGTTTAATTCTGTTTTGTTTGAATAGGAAATAAAAAATGAGATGGGCTGACCTAACTTTGTAAAGTGTTGGTAATACAGTAACCAATATGCTTGCCAAAGCTGATTTCTTTTCACTTCAAATATGCAAAATTGCCAGTTTTTAATGGTAAAAAACAAAATACATGATTTGAATTAATACCGTGAATTATTTTAATTAAAAAACGAGTTATTTTGGACTTCTTTATAATATAACCAATAAGATGTATAGTTTCAATTTGGCAAACTACTTTGTGAATTCAAAACAGTCGTGATTTTAAGAATAAGAAGCAGATGGTATAGAACAACAATAATATAGAGCTGTTTTGCAGGAGAACTTGAAACTGCACAGGGTACACTACAGCGTTGTCTAGAACTTGACCCAACATTAACAGATGCCAATCTTCTTATGGCCCAGATTCACCTTTCTCAAGGAAACATCAAAGAATGCGCCCATTCACTTGAAATAGGGGTTAGCTACAATTTTCAGGTGAGACAGAACCACAAGAAAATAATTTAAATATATGTGAAAACTGACTCTGTCTTTTGCTATACTGTCTATTAATCTATTTAAGAATAAAAAAATTCAAAATAATAATATTTTGAGGCTTGCACACATTCAAAGCAAAGGACAGGAAATTAATAAGGCAAAGGTTGCTCCCCCAATATAGCCTAATATTGTCATTTTAATCATTCCATGTTTATGGAGAACCCTGACATACATACATACATACATACATACATACATACAACAAATTTATATAGCTGCCCAGCTCACATACAGGTGACTTTGGCACCTTACAAAATGTATGAAATCTACCATATAATAAAACCCAATGAACAAAAAATCCATTTGCCACTGAAATTTGACAGTCATTAAAACCCACTTTCAATTTGCCTTCTCCCTTTTTAATGTTTGATTTGTAGTAATTTTTTTTCACACATAAAATGCTATTTCAACTCTTACCTATCCAATGTGTGCTGTTGAAAGATCAATTAAGTATATAGGGTTTCCATGCTGAAAATTCTCCCTCCAATGGTTTTATTGGAGCAGCATTAATTATAAATTGCCCTTTGCCACCTAACCTCTGCTCTATGTATGGTATAATTAATTAGTTTATTTTTTTCATAAAACTAGAAAATACAATTGGATATCATTTTAAAGAACCTAATAAAACTAGTGTTTACAAACTATCAGTGTGGGATTGAAACTTACAAGAGTGAAGTAGAGTCATAACTGAACAAGAAACATTTAAAGGGCAATAAGTCATGTAAGGAAATCTCTAATCAATATTCCACAAGATTCTGTAATAAAAAAAACCTTATGTCTAAGCAGAATAGAGGAGCCTAAGACTCCTCTATATACACTCTGCCATATAAAATAGATTGAGTTTGTTACTTTTATTGTGTAGGAAAGTAATTATTCAACTGTCTACTGCGAAAGCAATGAAGAAAATCAGAGCTGGTTTTATTTAAATAGTTACTTAACTGTGCATACTGTGCCAATGGGACATAATCATTCTAAAGCCAGCCTGACTGGCTCAGGAATTCTTGGAGTTGAAGTTCACAAGTCATAAAAGGGCCATAGTTCCCCACCCCTGTTCTAAAGCATTTCAAATTTGCTATTTTATTTGTGTCAACTTCTAATATTTTTTTTCTAGCTTCGTGATTCTCCACTGTACCACTTCATCAAAGCTAGAGCGCTGAATAAAGCTGGGGAGTACCCTGAAGCGATTAAAGTCTTAAAAATGCTTATCAATATACCTCAAATGAAAGCGGATGCTAAGAAAGGACAAGGGCCCTTTGTCACAATGAGTGAACAGGTCTCCATTTACCTGGAACTTGCTGAAGCTCTTCGACTCAATGGGGAGTTGGTAAGAACCATTGAGGGTCCATGAAATCAAATCATTTGCCAGATATTGAAGATATTTGCAAAAATGTAAAACTGTCACTCTTCTAATTATTATTTTTATTTGTTAAAAATGGGTTTTTTAATTAAAATATGTTAATATCTAATGGTTTTAATTTATTATTTTAAAATGATCCAATTAATAATTATTCTATGAATGCATTAATTTTAATTTTCAGTGTAAGATGTATCAATAAGTATAATCCCTACGAAACAGTAGGAGGGTGTTTGGCCCTTCATCATTTTTAAAAGTGGAAAGGGATCCTGAGCGAAGCACATATCTAGATGACCCAAAAGAATTTTAAAACCAGATTAAAAATTAGCTAGCTAATATTGATATTAATATTCAGATGCTTTTAAAATACTTCCAAGGAAGGGAGTTTATTTAGAATTCTTGTTCCAAGCATTAGGCATTGTATTGTTTGAACCTATTGTTTTATGGGCCATTGTTATAAAAATTGGAACATGTTCCTCACAGTTAAAAACCATCACTAACTAATTTTATGCCTGATGTTTTATTTAAGCAATGACCTTCATCTTTACGCTTTTCTATTAAGTTAGCAGTAGCTGATATCTGTTGAGTACAAAGCAGGACCTTCTCAGTATTAGCACTCCAGCTTTGCCAAAATGGGACTACTATTTGCCTGAATGCATGTTATGGTCCAGTGAAGGCATAATTAATCATTAACGAAAGCCAGTTGGTGGCTTCTCCAAAGTAATCAAGAACAGTTCCAACTAGTTTATAGTGCAAGCAGCTGTTACAAATAGTTCTTTAAAGTGATCCAACTCTTGTGAGATTATCAAATCTTGCAAGATTTTGTAAAATTCATAATGAGAGCTCATCAACTAAACTTTAGATTAATGTGTTATGCTCACAGCTTTTTGTGGAATTGTTTATCTGTTGTGAGTTATTTTTCCATACAATTATATTTTAACCACCTTCTCTGGTTCACCAAGTACAATGAAATTAGAGAAATACAGTATAACTAGTGAATTCCAGACATTGGTGAATAATTAGTAAAATTTTTAAATTTCAGTATGGCCTTCTTGAAACCTTGAGTAGTGATGCATCTGCAGCTATAAATCAAAACGTCAGCCTGTTTATTTGAATAGCTGATCCTCTGCCCAGAAATTTAGGGTAGTGAAGCAAAGTGACCTTGATAACGAAACAGGTAGTTCTCAATATACAACAGTAACTGGGACCAGAATTTTCATCCCTAAGTAATACAGTCATATAGCACAATGTCAATTGACCGTACTACTTAGTGATGGCAATTTCACAGTCCCCAGGGTTAACTGCGAACCACATAGGTTATTATTTTATTTATTTATTTATTTATTTATTTAGATTTATATACCGCCTTTCTCCCGAAAGACTCAGGGCATTGTACAGAAAACATAAAATTTTAACATTGAACTTTAACAATATTTACAAAATTATGGGTTGTGGAGGAAAGGGAATGGGAAGAGGGGGCGGGAGTTGGGAAGGGGGGAGAATTGGCCGCGTGCCATTTTTTAAGCAAGGACTTCATGTGATCATGACTTCTGACATCATGTCAACTTCCCCATTGACTTCACTTGTGGGAAATTGGCAGGGAAGGTAGAAAATTGTGTTCATGTGGCATAGGGTCACTGTACCACCTGGAACTTCAAAAACTGGTAATAATTGCCACTCATTCAATACCACTGCAAGTTTGAATGGTTGCTGAGAGAATAGTTGTTAAACAAGGAACACACATATATAAAAACTATAATTTAGTTTATAACATTTGGGGCAAGAAGTGGGAGGAAGTACCATTTAATCAGATAATATATTGTTATCACAATCTCAACAAAAATAGTTTCAGCCTTTCTGTAAAGTTTGTGTTAGATCTGGGTTCATGGTAAGGACGAGGCAGACGGTGAAGTTTCCTGATTCCTATACTGGTTACAGTGTTTCCCAGATAGAGCAAAGAGCTGTTGATGGCTGCTTCCTTTTATGCTGTTTGAAGTGAAGTAGCCTGCCAATCAGCTACAAGGGAATTCCCACGGTTGGGAGTGACCCTTTAATTGGTCGCTGGGACTCAACAGTTTGTATCCTGACATTGTCTGGTGAGGCTGATAATTTGCTTTTGCTCTTATTGTGGTAGGGAAAGGGTAACAATGGTAAGAACGGTAATAATAAAAAGGAATAAAATCTCTTCAACTCAATTCTTTAATTTGACTTTGATTTCTGGCCTCAACCAATTTTTTAGCTTCAACCTGCATCTACGGAACTTTATGTAAATATCCTGATATTCTTTTTAGAACGTATATAAAAATTACTAGAGTACATACATAGATAAAGTTCATTATATATTCTGAAAATGCTAAATAAATATTAATAATTGTACCTGAAATAATTTCATATCATATATTTTCACATATATTTCTACATTCCAGCATGAAGCTACCAAGATAATGCAAGATGCCATCAATGAATTTAGTGGAACCTCCGAAGAAATCCGTGTCACTGTTGCTAATGTAGATTTGGCTCTCAGTAAAGGAGAAGTGGATTTAGCTTTAACAATGCTGAGGAATGTCACTCCCAACCAGCCATATTACACTGAAGTTAAGGAAAAGATGGCTCAGATTTACCTTCTGATCCGAAAAGATAAGAGATTATATATTGGATGCTATTGGTAATTTTTTCCTTCAAATTAATGCTGTCTTCTTCTGCAATTTTCTTCTTCATTTTCATATTTTGCTTAGGGGTAGAGGTAGAGAAGAACATGAGAAATTAGAGCGAACATGAAAAATATGAGCAGTTCTGAATAAGACAGTCTAAAAATATAAAACTGATTTTAGCCAGAAGGCTGAGAAGATTTCTATTTCCAGATTCCTGTTATACTTTAGCTCAGATGAAACTCCTTCTTTAAGAACCAGCAAAATGATTTACTTTGAATGTAATTGAGATGTTGGATGCAAAGTTACTAAATTCAGTATTTGAATTACGTTCTTACCAGAGAGCAGCACTTAAACTTTCCATCTCTCAGTGAGTGAGCAGGATTTTCTGGTATGTGTCTGTGTTTGAATACACATACATACAATGGTTAGATCTCTAGATATGTTAGATAAGATAGTTGATGCAACATGCACATTTTCTGCGGATAGAATTATACTCTAAAAGACAAGGTTCAGAGAGAAGAGCAAAGATCACTGGGAGATAGTATACTCCTTTTTAAAATGAGAAGACTTGAGCTTCCTTTTCTTCCCATACTTCCATTAGAAGTGTTATCTCAGATATAACAGAATCTTCATGTCTCCCTATAAATGTCTGAGTGCATTCTCATTCACATTTTCTAATGTGATTGGTCACACAAGTATTTATTGTATTTGTGCATTATATTTACCATTTGCGGTACGTTAATGATATATCCATTCATACTGCAGTGCAGCTAGTCAGGTGCCTGTGGAGATTCTCAATCATTCCTGTCATTGTTGTCCTAAAGGTGTTTTTTCAAAAGGCAACTGGACTTTCTTGGGGGGTTTTCCTTTGAAAATGCTTTTCTTCTCATTCAAGAAGTTTCTTGGATAAGAAGTGAAACATATTCAAAGAAAAAACAAAAAATCAACTTGCCTTTTAGAAAAAACAGCTTTGGGAGCTAGGCAAGTGAGCTATGCCAATCTAAAAGTTATTTTATTTTTGCTTGTTAAAGTTTAAAATTATGCCCCTTTTTAAAAAAAAATTCTTATCATTTAAACACCATCCTTTTACCTAGTGAATTGTGTGAAAATTTGCCAAGTCCTCATACTAGTCTTCTCTTGGGTGATGCCTACATGAATATTCAAGAGGTTAGTTTTAAAAAGATTATTTATTATTCTCCCTCTCCTTCTCCCTCTTTCCCTTGTATGTATAAAAATAAATATATAAAATATTAATCCTCTCACTATTCCAAGCAATTTGACAATCAGGATTTTGAAGGCAGATTACTCTTATACATTTGCTGCCTAAAAACAGGTGATGTGATCTGGGAGGGTTTGCCTAGACATAATCTTCCCTCCTATCATTTAAGATTGAGGTTTTCAACCTTTTTCAAGCTGTGAACCCCAAAACATGTCATTGTTACATGGTGGACCCCATTCCCACAAATTCAACAAATTACTAATTGACAATTCATATATATTACTTTTTCCAATTTTTTCTTGACCTGCCTGCAGACCCGCTGGCAACTTGCCATGGACCCCAGATTGAAAACCTCTGATTGAAAGTATCAAAACC
>JANHFO010003109.1:23168-35300 GCA_032468095.1 Pareas carinatus | reverse complement strand
TAAAACATCTTATAAAAATTTTCCCTTAAGTTTTGAGCTTGTGTAAATTTTACATTAGTCACCCAAATTTTTTCCCATGTATCCAACATTATAGGTTCCTGAAAGTTTTGTGCCCATTTAATCATACAGTCTTTAACCAATTCTGCTTCTGAGTCTATCTCTATCAACACATTATACAATCTTTTGATATGAAATTGACTTTGGTCCCTAATTTGTTTTACCAGATTTTCATCATTGTATATAATACCAATTTTTTGATCCTCTTTCCATCTGGTTTGCAACTGTGCATACTTGAACCATGTATTAACTATTCCTTCTTCCTTCATAGTATCTATTGATTTAAGTTGTGGTCTTCCTCCTTCTACCAAAAGAAGTTCTTTATAGGTAACCAAATCCAATTTTTGTGCAACATGTACATTCCCTATCGTGTGTCTAGGTATTGCCCATATCGGAATTTTATCTTTTAAAATATATTGATACTTTTTCCAAACACGCAACAATGCATTCCTGATTATATGTCCTTTAAAGACCTTATCAACCTTCCTATTATAGAATAGGTAGGCATGCCAGCCGTGTAGTAAATCAAAACTTTCTATATTCAAAATTCCTGCTTGTGTTGAATTAAACCAATCACTGATTGCGGATAGGACTACTGCTTCAAAATACAATCTTAGGTTAGGCATTTTAAGACCTCCTCTTTCACGTATATCTTGCATTATTTTTAGCTTAACTCTTGGTCTCTTACCCAACCATATAAATTTATTAAGTCCTCTCTGCCACTCATTTAAATTCTCATCTTTTTTAATAATCGGTATCATTTGAAACAAAAATAGAAATCTAGGTAGAACATTCATCTTTACTGCTGCAATTCTCCCTAACATGGAGAGTTGCAGCTTTTTCCAGCTTTCCAAATCCTTTTGTGCCCTTAATCATAACATTTCATAATAATTCTGATACAATTTTGCATTTGAGGCTGTAATATATACTCCCAAATATTTAACTTTTTGTGTTATTTCAAATCCTGTAATTTCCGTTAATTCTTCCTTCTAAGATGTATTCATATTCTTTGTAAGTATTTTTGTCTTATATTGATTAACCTTAAATCCCGATACCTTCCTATATTGGTCAATTAAATCCATCAGATATACCACTGTATTTCTTCACATATAGAGAAGTTCTACTGCACTTAGCAAATATATAAACACACATTCATTTTTAATCCAAAGCCTTCAGTTAGCTGAAACAAAATCTTTCACTCATTATTGGAAATGCAAACAATATTGCAAAGATGCATTGTTATTTAAAATGCTAATCTGAGGTAGAAAGGAACCTTAAAACAAAGATTGAGTACAGTATTTAGCTTTTCCTTTATTATTTCTCTTGCATTTACTACTATTCTTTCACAAATAAATAAATAAATAAGCTTTTGTTCCAAGTCAATGGTCTTTTAAGGCCATTAATTTTCCAGAGCAAATTATAATGACACTTTTGTGCTGAAAAACCCCCAGGCTTGTTTGATTTCTTTCCTTATCTAACCATTAAATTGATAGAGGTACAGCTCATATTTGGATTGCTTCCTAATCCAAATAAATTTAGAGACATGTCTTGCTCAACAATAATTATGCTATTTTTTTCAATTGGAATTTTTTTCTCTGTTGGATTGAGATTTTCCTCTCCTTTTGGTTACATTTTTGTGTATATTTGGTAGAATTGTAAGCTAAGCAGAATTAGTTGATGATTGGAACTGTATAAGCTTATTAAAATTAATTAAATGCATGGGGTAAAAACAACAAATATATGAACCAAATAGCAAAAACTGGAAAATTACATAAAATTCTTTTCACTGGACTAAATCACTTCAACAGAAGCTTCATGTTACAAAGCAGAAGTTTAAAAGAGAAATGGTGTGTAATTACAGTCTTCTGCTCAGGAAGTGTTCACTATATGGGAGTGGCTTTAATTCAGCTGTGAAGTCATACAGTATTGAGAGCAGCAGATTTGGCGATGATATGATTTACTTACCCAGTTTAGATTGCTAAGACTTGCCAGTCTCATGCAGCCATGCTTTTGATTCATAGCCAAAGCTCTATTATTAATTTATATCAAATTGTTTCAGGCTATCAATTACTATGAAGTTGCTCTCAAGATGAGTGAACAGGACTTCTTATGTCATGATCTTGCTGATCTTCTATTAAAACTCAAAAAATTTGGAAAAGCTGAGAAAGTTCTCAGCCAAGCACTTGATCATGATTCAGGTAACATTTTTTTCTTTTCTTGGAATCTTCAGCTGGAATTTTTAACCTTGATAGGCAGAAATATGCTCTGTCATCTACATTCCACAATATTTCTATATTATACCTCATTTTTCCATTGAAGAATTTTTTATGACTATTTCTCCTACTATGGCATCATTCCTGATTTATCTGTAATCAAAACCTATCTATAATTGAGACTCTATAAAGAGTGTAGAGAAGAGCAAAAAAGATGATTAGCAGGCAAGAGGCTAAACATATGAAGAACACTTGCAGGAATTGGGTATATCTAGTCTAGCACCTGAAGGCAGGAAAATAAGCAATGGATGGAAACTAATCAGAGAGACAACCAACCTAAAAATAAGAAGAAATTTCCTGACAGAACAATTTATCAGTAGAACAGCTTGCTTTCAGAAGTTATGGGTGCTCTAACACTGCGAGGTTTTAAAGAAGAAATTGAACAGCCATTTGTCTGAAATGGTATATGGCAGTGATGGCAAATCTTTTAGAGACTGAGTGCCCAAACTGCAACCCAAAAGTCACTTTTTATCGTAAAGTGCCAACATGGCAACACACACACATACCCGAGGTCATTGGTGACCCCCCCATACACCCCCGCCCCGTCCGCAGCCTACACGAAGTCGCCGCAGGTCTTCCAGTGGTATACCATATCCCATATTTTGTAAATATTGTTAAAGTTCAATGTTAAATCTTTATGTTTCTGTACACCGCCCTGAGTCCTTCGGGAGAAGAGCGGTATATAAATCTAAATAAATAAATAAATAAATAAATAAATCAGAAGTCAGAAGAGACAGTCAGAAATCGTGATCACATGATTACGGGATGCTGTGACAAGCATCCAGGTTGTGATCATACGACTATGGAAATGCTACAATGGTCAAAACTTCAAAGATCATTCAGAACTCATTCAGCGCTGTGGTCCCTTCAGTCACTGAACAAATGGCTGTTAAACAAGGACTACCTGTATTGTTATTGATCTCATAACTTTTCCACCTAAAAACCGTATTCCAAATTTAATTTGCCTTATTTTGTAAGGTACATAAGGAAGTCATTCTTTCTTAGTAAATCGTATTGTTGTACATTAATCTTTTCTAGAGTTATACCTAATATAAATATTTGCAGATACAGTTCAATTTTTTCTTTTTATGATTTTCTGAAGATTCTGATGTATTTCTTTCCAATACATTTAAATTTGTTGCTGAGTGTTTTTTTAATATATAACCACTACATATGACAAAATGTTTCTTGTTTGTTATAGGAGGTCCAACGTTTGTTGTTTCATAATTTATCTGAGCTGTAGTAGCGCAGTGGTTAGAGTGCAGTACTGCATTCTACTTCTGTTAACAGTCAGTTGCAGTTCAAGTCCCACTAGCTCAAGGTTGACTCAGCTTTCCATCCTTCCGAGGTTGGTCAAATGAGGACCCAGATTGTTGAGGGCAATATGCCGATTTCTACCGTGTTTCTTCGAAAATAAGACACTGTGTTATATTAATTTTTGCACCCAAAGATGCGCTAGGTGTTATTTTCAGGGAATGTCTTATTTTTCCATCAAGGCCGCCCAGAACTGAAAGTCCAAGGCCTTATTATCAGGGAGGTCTTATTTTCAGGGGATGCCTTATATTTCAGTGAGAGGCAAAAATGTAAGTAGGTCTTATTTTCGGAGGATGTCTTACTTTCGGGGAAACAGGGTAGCTCTTGTGACTTTAGGGTGGTTAAAACTCTTACCCATATCTTTTTATAGTCTCTCTTGTGTGATATCTTGACACGTTTTGCTCTCCCCAATTATTTCCAAATTTGGGGGTCATACAGATAAATTTTATGTGCATTATTTTCAAACCAAGTTTTAAACCAAATACTTTTATTGAGCCATACACCTCTGTAAAACTCTGTCTTAGATGTATTGTTCTATTGTTTTATGATTTCTTGGTAAGGATTTTGCTGTGGCAATCTTGTTTTGTTTCTCTTATTTGTAATGCTGGTCAAAGTCCTAATATAAAATTTCATTTTGTTTACATTGCTGGGAGGGTTTAAATTTTATTATGAAGCCTTAATAGATGTAACTCTAAATGATACAGTGAAGGGGGGGGACTCCTAAATGTTCAGATACAAAAGAATTAAACATAAATTTACCAATCTAGATAATCCACCAAAACTCAGAAAACTCAAAACTACAGGCAAGCTATTAGGAACAAGAAAGGTCTTCACAAATTAATTTTGGAAGATGGAAAACGGACCTATTGAACCTTTGTTCTATATTATATCTTTCCATCAGGAAGAGGCAACCTCTCCTGGTTTGCTTCTCCCAAGGGAAAACCAATTGTCCCAATCCTCAAACGAGGATTGGAAAATCAGAAGAAATGCATCCTCTGGGAAAATATGGGACTAGATCCTATTATGATTCTTCTAGTAATGTGTATTATAGATTGAACTGAACTCTCCTTTGTGCACTCGCTGTATGCAGTCCTGCTGTGGACAGGAATCCTTGTTTCCTTGTTCCCCTTTGTCTTTTTAATTCTTAACTAGTTCCTTTGCAGTTAAATACATAATAAATCTTAAAACATCTTATTATCCTGACATTCTTTCTGCTAAGGAAGAAAGCTAAGAGACCTTGTACTACTGATGTTACAGAAGAGAATGAAAGGAATATTAAGCAGGAGGATTTTCGACTCCCTTCCAGAGTGTGAAAAATTTGCCCCTGTGTGAAAGCAAATACTTCAAATGTGGTGGTTCCAACAGCAGAGATTGTGAGGGAAAGATTAGTAGTTTCCAGAAGGGCCAACCTACTACACTTTGGTGCAGAAGTAACTAAAGGTATGCTCTATTGCAATGAGACACAAGTCAATGAAATATTAAGGAGCGTAAAAATTTACTATGAATAAAAAAAATAACAATGTTTATAAATATGTGCCTGTCTTTTTCAAGAAATAACAGCATTTCTGTAATAACAGGATTCTGGTACTAGAGATCTACAGTTGCATAGTAGTTGTGACATAGCTGTGACATAGATACAAAAGGCTACATGCTAGTGATCCAAATTACATTAAATGCTTTAAATAAATATTTAAATCTGGGTATAGTTAATAAAAATTTAAACAAGGACTCTAATTCTTATGGCTTTGAGAACACTTAAGAATACTGTATTTTAAAAGTTAAACGTAAAAGGGAGAACATTACCTACTTTATTTTTCTGACAAATGGAGAGATGTAATTATGCCTTTTCTCTGGTACACCCCCCATGAGAGAAAGGCGCACTAAATATCTCCTGTAGGGTAACCACTTTCTTCTTCAGAAATATTCCATTTGTCATTGTGCTATTTTTGGAAGTGGGCAATTTTGCATTCTGACTACTTGAGGTCAAGTCTTTTAAAGCAGAATAAAAGAGGTAGCCAAGAGAGCTAGACTGTGATGAGTAACAATTATGAAAAACAAATTCAGTCTTAAATGGCAGTTTACAAGATAAGGGGAGGGGGAAATCTTCATGGTCCGGTTAAAGGAAAAACTAATAAAGTGATGATACTACTATATGTAGCATAAAATAAAATTAAAATATAGTACAGTAGGTGAACATCACTCTAAAAAAAGCTAAGTTGCTAACAACCTTCTGAAGACCATCAAGGATGGGCCAGGTCTTGTCTCGGTGAATTCCAAAGCATTGACCCTGGCCCTGAGGGAGCAGCTGCCCTCACCTTCCACAAGTGTGGAACCACAAGGATCTTTTCCCTTGTTGCTCTAACAGGTTATGGTTATACAAGAAAGAAATCTTGCAATTACTCATGTACCATGTTTTAAAGCCTTTATAAGAAAATCCCAGCACTTTTAATTGTACCTGGAATAGAAATGGTAACCAGTGCAGAGCCTTTAATATCAGACCAGCATGTTCTAATTACTTCTTCCAGCAGTTTCATATAAATGGAAAGGACCGAGGACTACATATGGCATCCAATAAGTCAGATCATCTGGTCTGTTTCTCATCTCCCATCACAATAGGCTGGAACCAGGAAGAGGGGGGTGCCAATCTATTCAATCGCCAACCCTCATAGGTGATTCAGTACGATATTCAAGTACCTGGGGAGATGTGCAATTCTCATCCAGGTCCTGACAGAGGGCAGTCATCTCATACATGCCAAAATTATTGTCTATTCCTAGGAATTCATGGCTTAAAAAATCAAAGCAAATTACAGCACATTTAACTCATGGACAAATTAGACTTGGGGCCAACTTCAATTACATAGAAAATGCTTCGTAATCTATAGATAAGACTTTCAATTCGTGATGGGATGAAATAGCATTTCAACAGTTTTATTAAAAGAAAGCTATTAGGGATACATCAGTTCACAAATCAAGAGTTTTTCCTTCACCTGAATGTAACAAGTATAGATTTAAATTACTTGAAGTACCACCTGTCTCCAGTTACATCTACCCATCTCCCAGTTCTGGCAGAAGGAGCATAATGCAGGTCCCGTCAGTCAGAGAATGTCATCCGGTGGAACCCAGGAAGATAGCCTTTTCTGCTCAAACACCCACCAAGTGGAACATCTTTCCCCTGGACATCCGATGGGAGCTGACAGTGTTGACTATTTTAGAGCCCTGAAGACACAGGAATACACAGGGGTGTGGTTATGTTGGTGGTTATGCTATACTGAATTTGATGAATGGGAATATGAGCTGTGGGCTTTATGTATCTTATGTTTTTTAAATAGTCTTTTAGATTGTTTCTTGCTTTTAAATTGTGTTTTTATATGTTTTAATTGTTTGTAACAGCTGCAACAACATAATCTGCTTCACTTCCTCATTAATAATTGGGCTAGCTTTCAAACATTAAATATCTGCAGAATAACAGTTATGAAAAATGTTTGGCATTTTAAAGATATGCGTATTTATTTTCTTCACTTTGGAATATTATGCTTCTGAGATTTGTGTCAGAACTAACAAATCAATCCATTAATAACTTGATAAATGTATCATTCTTACTTATCCAAGCTTGCTCTTAAAAAAGGAACCTAAATATTTAAAAGAGTTAGCAAAACCTCATACTTTTTCAACCATGGTTAGTTATCCATCCTATTAAAAATACCCTCATAAGGGGTTCAGTTATTAGTTGCCTTTGATATTTTCTTGTTTCTTGTCTATATTTTTGTATGTATATTTTTGCACTCTCTTTTATAATCTTGCTATAAAACCAATTGCAAAGGTGCATCATAATTTAATTTCTAATGCATCTGTGATACTATTATTTATAGAAATAGGCATGGCAAACATTTTCACCAAACTCTTAATCTAGCTGAAACTCAGTTTTAGAGGCATCACGTCCAGCTTATTAATTTCCCATCCAAACTTGATGAGTGGAAATGTTTTAGAAGCTGTCTATGCATAGGTAACACTTAAGAAATTGCTTAAGATATTGTTATCTAAGCTTTTTTGTCTAGGTGAGATTCAGTTTGTTCATATTTTATATTTCCGCATGTTTGGATTTCATATAACATGCAAACCAAAATTAATAAGAAAGAAACTTGCATTATTAATATTAGACATGTTTACCACCTTGAGTTGTTTATAAAAATAAATAAAACATAGCATAAATAAAATATATCATTAAATAAACAATTGTGAGCATAAGGATGTCTTATTAAGCTTGAAAACATAAGATTCAGTATTATACTTTGGAACAATCAAGTTATAGAATTCAGTCTTCCTTTACATATCAGTAGATCTCACATGAAGTTCTGATGATATTCAGTGGTAAAAAAGTATACAAGTCTTCAGAAAATCTGAAAAGAGCAAATTATTCTTTCACTGCAATGTACATTACTTACAGGCTTGTGCAAAATGCTGCATTACCACAAGGTGGCAGAGTTTACATGTATATGCATATGGGAGGAAATCTAGCATTTTTAACTAAGGGAAAATAGTCTAAAGCATTCGACTAAGAAATAGTGCCATCCCTGTCAAAATACATCCCCTGTCATAAGAAACATTGGAATGCTTACTAGCTGTCACAGAATACATTTTTTTTTACCAGCAGATTGTTCAGTTGCAAAGGAAATTGCACTATTGTTCAGAGATACATTGTGCACATGCAAAGGAGAAGAGGGTGCATCTTCTCAGAGAAAGGCTGATTTCCTCACTAAAGTGGATTTCATCAGAGCTGTTCAACCTCTTTGAAGTAAATGGTTCTATTGTAGGGTGAAACATCTGAAGCCTCAAATGCCACATCTATTAGGAAGAGGTAGAAGGTGTTCAACAATCAGAAGTCCTATTAGCACTTTCCGTTCAAACACTCTCATTTAAAAATTAGCAGGAAAAGGAAAGAAGTGGGAGTATGCAATGGATGAGAACAATTGGATATTTATTTCACCGTGAATCATAGCTGTTTTATCAGGGATGCTGTGTGAATTTCCAATTTAATGCCAAATGAGAAGAAAGCAAAGATTAAAACATGCATCCTAACTCCCCAAAAGTTGAATCAATTCTTTGACAGGTTATTGGCCTAGCAATCTCTCTCCATCATTTAATGATATTTTGATTAAAATTGTCCCTTGGAGTCCCTTTCATTTGAATTTAAACCTCTTTCCCCCTCAAAACTGTGGGAATCCATCTGAAATCTTCGGCTTCTGAGGGCATTGTGCTTTCAGATATTTCCCAATTTTATGGTAATGGGAACTGATAGCCATTTCTTCTCCATTTTAATTAAATGGGAAGATATACCAAGCCCCACGATTTTCAAAATGTCTCTTCTGCTTTGTTAACCACAGTGAATGTGGGTATTCCTGCATATATCTCATAGTGAGATGTAGGAAAGTCTATATTGAGAATTTTATATGGGTTGAATTTGATTCTGTGACGCCCGATGACATGAACAGGTTGTTAGGGCGGCTGAATCCCACCACATGTTTACTGGACCCGTGACCCTCCTGGTTGGTACTGGGATTCCCGGGAGGTGACACGACGCTGGCTCCAGGAAATAGTGGAGGCTTCTTTGAGTGAGGGATTCTTGCCTACTGCCTTGAAGGAGGCGATGCTGAGACCTCAAGAAGCCTTCCCTGGACCCGACTGCTTTTGTAAACTATTGTCCCATCTCCAACCTTCCCTTTTTGGTGAAGGTTGTTGAGAGTGTGGTGGCATATCAGCTTCCCCCGACACCTGGAGGAAACTGTCTATTTGGACCCGTGCCAGTCCGGCTTCAGACTTGGTTACAGCACTGAAACGGCATTGGTCGCGTTGGTGGATGATCTCTGGAGGGCCTGGGATAGGGGATGTTCCTCTATCCTGGTCCTGTTAGACCTCTCAGCGGCTTTTGATACCATCGACCATGGTATCATGCTGCGCCGGTTGGAGGGGTTGGGAGTGGGAGGCACTGTTCTGCAGTGGTTCTCCTACCTCTCCTACCGGACGCAGACAGTGCTGGCAGGAGGGCAGAGGTCGACCCCGAGGCGCCTGGTATGTGGGGTGCCACAGGGGTCGGTTCTCTCACCTCTCCTGTTCAACATCTACATGAAGCCACTAGGTGAGATCATCCGTGGCTTTGAGGTGGAGTGTCATCAGTATGCTGATGATCCTCAGCTGTACATCTCCACTCCAGGCCACCCCAATGATGCCGTGGAGGTAATGGCCCAGTGTCTTGAAACCGTGCGGGTCTGAATGGGGAGGAACAGGTTCAGGCTCAACCCTTCCAAGACTGAGTGGTTGTGGATGCCGGCGTCCCGATATAGCCAGCTGTCATCAACACTGGCTATTGGGGGCGATACATTGGCCCCTGCAGAAAGGGCTCGTAACCTGGGTGACCTTCTGAATTCACGGCTGTCTTTAGAAGACCATATGATAGCCGTGGCCAGGGGGGCCTTCCATCAAGTTCACTTGATACGCCAGTTGCGGCCCTTTCTTGATCAGAACTCCCTATGCACAGTCACTCATGCCCTGGTCACTTCTCGCCTGGATTATTGCAATGCACTCAACATGGGGCTCCCCTTGAACCGTACCCAGAGGCTGCAGATGTTCCAGAATGCAGCCACATGGGGAATTATGGGGCGTGTGGCCGTGCCCATGTGACCTCCCTCCCGCGTGAGCAGCACTGGCTGCCTGTGGTCCTCCGGGTGCGCTTCAAGGTTTTCGTTATGATCTTTAAAGCGCTCCATAGCATGGGACCAGGATATCTGCAGGAATGCCTACTACCAGCCAATATCTCCACCGGTCTGTTCGCTCTCACAAAGAGGGCCTCCTCAGGGTGCCGTCAGCTAGACAGTGTCGGCTGGCAACCCCAGGGTGAGAACCTTCTCTGTGGCAGCTCCAGCCCTTTGGAACGAATTTCCTCTGGAAATACGGACTATCTCAGATCTCCGGGCCTTCCGTCAGGCCCTATGACATTATTATTTACCCAAGCCTGGTTGTCCTGAGCCCTCTTTGACTTTTAATTTGGTTTTAAATTTTTAAACGGTAATTTTATTTTTTAATCAGCCGATTCATTTAATGTTTTTAAGGGTTTTTAGTATTCTTGTCTATGTTTGTGTTTTTCTATGGTTGCCCTGAGTCCTTCAAAAGAAGGATGGTTATAAAAATCAAAATAATAAATAAATAATAAATAAATAAATGAAATAGGTCTTGTACAGTTTTTTCTGTGATTACTAGAGGAGGTTCACCCAAAGGGATAGAACTTGTAGTTGGAGGCTTGGCTGCTTGTGTCCTCTGGGTGGATGTGATGGTGATAGTTAACATTTGTTTCTTTTCAAGCCTACAGTAAAACGTGCTTAAGTCATCTGCTAATTTTTGGTTCCCAGAAGACCTACATATGGATTAGTGAACAAAGGAAAGTATACGATATCATCAAGAGAGTAAAAGAATTGAAATTGAAATGGACTGGTCGCAATGCAAGAACTGATGGCAGGTGGACCAAAGCAGTCATGGAGTGTATTCCACTTGATAAAAAGCATTCATGAAAGAGACATAAAAGAAGATGGATCAATGACATCAGCAAGTATTGCAGGCTCAATTGTCAAAAGAAAGCTCAGAACCATATTGGTTAGAAACATGCGGAAGAGGCTTTCACCCTGCAGTGGATAGACAGTGGCTAAAATGATGATGATCATGATTATATTATTGTGAGAAAGTTTAAAAACACTGAATGTCAAAATTAGTATTCCAAAATTAAAATTTCACTGACAATGAAACTGACTTCATAGAGCCCTCATATTTAAACAAGAAAAGCTCTGAGGTTGAAAGAAAAATTCACTTCTCTGGTCCACCATCATAAATAAGCAGACTTCTCATTGGCTGTTAGCATCCAGATTCATCACCATAAGCAACCCTATTTAAAAGGGTTGGGGAAATGGCAACAGGAGGCAGGGTAGAGTTTCCAGGATGATTAGGCCAGGGTGGAAGAGTTCTGAAGGTCAAGGGGAGGAGGAGACAACAGGAGGGTGGGGAATTCAACATTGAGGTGGTGTTGGGGAGGGGTAGATATGGCGGGGGCCGGGGGCCAAATCAGGTGAGGTGCACGCGCACTCGCGTTATCCAAGCGTTGCGCGTGCCGACCCCCATGGCCCATCCTGCATTCTGGGTGGTTCGGGCTCTCGGGCCCAGAGCCTGCGGCTGATGGTCTGGAACGCCAGGTCCGTGGTCAACAAAGCCCCCCTCATCTATGATTTAATTCAGGAGGGGAGTGCGGACCTGGTCAGTATTACAGAGACCTGGTTGGGCCAAGAGGGGGGAGTTCCCCTCATAGAAATGTGCCCACCAGGATTTCGAGCATTCCATCAGCCGCGGGCTCTGGGAAGGGGTGGGGGCATGGTGATTGTGATTAAAGAGGAGTTGATGCCAAGGGAGACCACTGTTCCTCAGGTAGCCGGTTGTGAGTCTCTCCTAGTGA
>JANHFO010003108.1:57767-68271 GCA_032468095.1 Pareas carinatus | reverse complement strand
GCATAGCTGGCTGGGGAATTCTGGGAGTTGAAATCCACAAGCCTTGAAGGAAACCAAGGTTGGAGACCAATGATCTAGACCATTTCAGATTAATGGCAGTCCAACCTCTCCTTAAAAGCCTCCAGTGATGGAGCACTCACAGCCTCTGGAGGAAACACATTCTACTGGTTGATTGTCCTCACTGTTAGGAAGTTTCTCCTTCGTTCCAGGTTGCTTCTCTCCTTGATGAGTTTCCATCCATTGCTTCTTGTCCTTCCTTCAGGTGCTTTGGATAATAAGTGGAATACTGCTATCATGTCTCCTCTAGTCCTTCTTTCCACCAGTCTAGACTTACCTAATTCCTGCAAATTTTCTTCATCTTTTACTCCTCAGCCTCCCGGTCATTCTTGTTGCTCTTTTCTGCACTCTACGTTTTTTTTAATACCGTGGCCACCAAAACTGGATGCAATATTCCAAATGTGGTTTTCCCAAAAGGCGAACAGGAGGCTAGATAGAAGACAAAATTGAAGACAGAACACAAAACCTTGTCCTGAAAGGTTTCCCCAAAGGATTCTAGAAGAGGAACAGGAGAGACTCAAGTGATGAAATAAAAAAGTCTTCCAGTCTGTTTTGCTCCTGCTTTCCTAAATGCTTCTCTGTACGAAAGGAAAACTGTACATTTAAATATTTATTTAAATAGATTCATCCTGCTTTTCATCTACTTGAAAAGCCCTCAAACGACCAATATCTGCAAAACTCCCAGGAATTAGGGCTTGATGATATCGTTATCTGAATCCTCATAAAATTATGTGAAGCCAGCTAGGGAGGTTGCCCTATAAAACTCTCATCTGAGAGCATTCTGGAAGAGTAATGGTGCAGCTGAATGAAGTCTAGGAGACGGGAAACGGGTCTTGAAAATGCAATTTTTAAACAGACCACACAGAAAGAGAGACAGAGAGATTAATTTCATTGCAACCACCGGCAAGGTGGATTTTTATAAATTGCGGAGCCATTTCAAAGGAATGATTCTAAAATAGACAACGGTGAACATGCTGTAGATTAATTTCTACATGTAGCACGCTGCCGTTTTAAAGAACCTCTGCATATGTCAGCCTCAAACAGCAGTCATGTCATGCCTGTGCGTCTGTGTGGACTAAGAGGCTGATTTGAGGTGTCTGACAAAGGGGATATGCTTGGGAGCGTCAGATACCAAGACTTGCCAAATTTATACAGTGAGCATTTACACCCCAACCATACCCTCACAATATACACTGAATATGTTCAACACGAAGTCAGCCCTTTCACCAGGCACTGTAGGAATTCACTAGATATGCTGGGGCTCTGGTTGCCGGAGTTCTTTTTTTCCCCGTTTCGGGGGCACAAGTGCCCAAGGCTGCCCTGGAGGGGCAGCTGAAGAGGGAGGCCATGTGGGGAGCTTAACCCGCACAATTATTTCTTTCCATTGGGAGAAAAGGGCGTCCGCAAAAGCGGCATCACTAGGGAGAGGAACAGTACGAAACCAACATCGTCGGAAGCAAAAAGATTGAAAACATCTGGTCTGGTGAGGATAAACAAAACTTATGATTATCTACCTACCTACTTACGAAATACCACTCACTCACTGACTGACTCATCACGAGATCTCTAAAACTATTAAAGCAACAAACCTGAAATTTGGTAGATCTGTTCATCTTGGCATCTAGGCGCTCACTAAGAAAGGATTTTTCAAAATATTAATTTTTACGTGAGTTATTTCAGTTTTTTAATTCAGAGGTTGTGATTGGACAAAATATCCTGTGTTTCCTAGAGGGCTTTCACAGCCTGTTCTCCTCGCCCGGCCACATTACGCCCATGCTGGGTCAGTCCGAGGAGGCAGTGGAAAGGGGCATGCCGATCGTCCAGAATTCAAACGCACTGGCAATTTAGGCAAGAGTCATGGCAGGGCGAGGAGCAGCAAGGCCAGAACCAGCAGGGCAGATGAGTGAGGATGGCTCACACGCTCTGACCCTCTACCCACAGACACCTCCAGTCCTACCCGTCCCGAGGCTCCCACCTCCCAGCCTTGCCCAGTGTGTCCTCGCCTACCTGGCTGTCTGCCTTGGCTCAATGCCTGCTCCAGAGGAGCCAGAACCCCAGCGCACAGCTCACCAACACCGCCAGCCCTAGAGGGAGCATCCTGCAATCTTCTATTTCCGGATTTTTGTGGATTAATTGAAATAAATATAAAAGATTTAAAGACTGTTTGATTTGGATTTTAATTGAAATGAGTGATGGCGTTAAGGAAGATTGATGGTGGTTTGTAAAGAAGCGTGTGACAGAACAACAACAACAACAAAAGATTAATTCTTAAAGAGTGGGACTTTTGAGGCCTGAAATTAGGTGGATTTTAAATGAGACTTAGAAAGATTTGGACTGGACTTTGAGTAATAAAAGCCGGAGTATAAAGATTGCACTTAAATTAAGAAGAAAAATATTTGGCTGAAATGGAGCTAACAAAAACGAGGTACAGCAAGATTTAACTGGCGACAAGTTCTCAGCGCCCATGAAAGAAATACTTAAATTATCTGAGAGACGTTGCTATCAACAAAGAGGGAAGCTCAAAAGAGATTTTTAAAAATGGAAAAAATATCAGGGCAAAGCAAAAGGAAAAAAACTCAAGAAGAACAAAAAAAATCAGAGAATAAGAAATAAGAAGACGGAGAAAATTATTAATTCTTCCAGAGACATTTGAGAAAAAAATGCATTATAGTAATGAGGGCCTTAAATTGAATTCTGTAGTGGAGATGGAGGAGAAATTCGGAATAAAAAAGGGATGACTAAGCAAAAAGAAATGGGGAATGAAGCTGGAGTAAAGATACTATAGGATAGAGGATTAAGAGGAAAGAGAATTTGAATAGAGAAATATTTACTAAAACAAAGAAAAACTGGTCTATAGAAGTGTTTGAAGAGGAAGAAATAACTGCCAGGAGAGATATAGGTTAAAATGAAGGTACAAGAGCAGTAAAAGGTTGGTGGTGATGCAGATGAAGGGAATTGTATTAAATGTTTGCTTTAAATGAAGGGATTATTATGGATTTGAAATGTATATATTAAAATGACGTAATACCTATACAAAATTAGAAATTAACTTAAGAAACATATAAAATAGCAACTGAGAAATTGAGAAGGCTTTTAAAGTGATAAAATTTAAAAAAGTTTATTTGATATTACAAATTTAAGATATGGATTATGGATTTCATATGGATTTGAAATGTATATGTTAATGAAAAGGTATATTATTTAGGTAAAATTAGAAATTAAGATGTATAAAATGGTAATTGGGGATTGAGGAAACCTTTAAAGTGATAAATTTGAAAAAGGAAAACTTTATATAACAATTAACCTTAATATTTAAACGTTGTGAACACAGAACAGATGTAAAAAGTGCGATTTAGAAAGATTAGAGTTCTAATTTGGAAGAGAGACTGGATGTAAATTAAGTTAAGATGAATGAGGATGCAAGAAGAAGAAGAAGAGGAACAGGAGGTAGAAGAAGAATTGCAGAGAAGAGAGAGGAGAAGAAAAAGGAAAGCGAGAGGGGTAAAATTGAGAATAAGTAGTTAGGATAAAAATTTAAGGAATGAAAGGTGGGAAGAACAGGAGGGTGGAGAGGATTAGATCAGAGGTCTCCAACCTTGGTCCATTTAAGGCTTGTGGACTTCAGCTTCCCATCCACACAACTAGTCAAACGGGGAGGGGTCCTGGCACTGCTTGCTCCCACAGAGCAAGTGAACGAGCAGCAACGGCGAGAAGGCCAGGGGAACGACCGAATGGGCTTCTCCATTAGAACTCATCTGCTTTGCTGCCCACCTCTTCCTTCTTTATTTAATGTATACGCCACCAATCTCGTTCTGCACAGTGACTAAAGCATTTCAGGCAGATAAATATCCCGTCTCTGTTTACAACACCTTCATGAAGGGGAACATAGCACTCCATACGGTGCCTTAATCCAAATCTACTTTCCCACAGATTCCACTGTTGCTCTCTAGGGCAGGGCCCCCCAGCCTTTTGGGCACCAGAGACCAGTTTTGCGGAGGAAGGTTTTTCCGTGGACCAGAGGGGTCGTGGTTTTGCGTGCTGCCTGCATCCTGCGAATGGGGCTTGGCTTGTTTGCGTGGCCCTGTTGCCGGCATGCCCTGGACCAGGGCCAGCCCACAGACCAGGGGTTGGGGACCCCCACTCTAGGGTGACTGAGGACATCTCCATCCCCTTTCCTGAGTTGCAGCCCTTCAGATATCTTATCTGAGAGCCAGTTTTATCTAGTGATTACGATGCTGGACTGAGTTCTAGTCCTGGCTTGGGCGCCGGCAGCTGGGGGCTGCCTCCTCTCTCTCAGCCCTGGGAAGGAGGAGATCAGGGCAGGCCACTTTGGAGATCAGCGCAGGCCACTTCGGAAACGTTGCCAAGACTTGCCAGACTATTGCCAAGAGTCAAGAAAGCAAGAATACATTCCCAAGAGCTATCCTCAGTTGTCTCCTCCATTGGTTAAGCATACCCAGATCTTTTAATACTTCGGCCGAGGGCTTGTCCGCCTGCCCTGTCACCATCTTTGGTAGATGAACTTGCTCCAGTTTGCCACTGTCCCCTTTTAAACTGCAGAGCTCAAAACTATAACAGAATGACAGAGTCGGAAGGCGCCTTGTGGGTCATCTAGTTCAACCCCTTAGACCATTTCAGACAAGCGGCTGCCCAATCTCTTCCTAAAAGCCTCCCGCGACGGAGAACCCACAACATCCGAAGAGAAGCTGTCCCATTGGTTAATTGTTCTGCCAGGAAGTTTCTCCTTAGTTCCAGGTTGCTTCTCCCCTTGATTAGCTTCCATTCGCTGCTGCTTGCTTTGCCTTCTGGTGCTTTGGGAAATACATTGGAACCCCCATCCGCTTCTGTGTTGCAGCCCCTCAAATGCTGCAACACTGCTATCATGTCAACCCTGGGTTTAACAAAGAGCTGCCACAAAGAACCGGGGGTCAAGGCTCCAAATGCTTGGTCTACTTGGACCAGGTAGAGTGGAACACTTACACCCCCCAATGTGGACTGTGTTCCTGTTAATGAACCCCAAGATTTGCCCTTTTGAGAAGCTGCATTAGGGTTAATTCACACGAAGAGCTGTAGCCTGCTTTATCTTCCTTGGCTTTAGTTCTGTATTATCAATAACAGGTATGACTGAAGCTGCCGCGTCTATTTCCTTGAAATGAAAGGAGAGGAGGCGGGAAAGGTAATAATGGGGAACAGTAGCCTCACCCTGTTCCTAAAAATCTATTAAACGCTACTGTGCCGCCTGAGGAAGAGTGCGAGGGTTTTGTGCTGAGTCTTTAATATGCTGCATTTTGCTTTGCCAGATGGTTCGAACTACCGCACAGCTTGAAGAGGGCAAGGGAGGAAGAAAACAGGGAAACCGGCACAAAAACACACCCCAAATAAAAGCCTCAAGACTCTCCACATTCTCCAGCAACATCCCCATGCCTGCTTGAAGTCCTAACCAGATCACTTCAATGCTCATGTGCTGACCTGTCTTCACAAGGCATGCGAAGGGATGACACTCGGGAGTGAGCGTAGTCGCGTATAAAGAGAGCAACAGAGATGACCTTGGAGGAACTACCCCGTTTCCCTGAAAGTAAGACATCCTCCGAAAATAAGACCTACTTAGTTTTGCCTCTCGCTGAAATATAAGGCATCCCCCGAAAATATGACCTCCCTGATAATAAGGCCTCGGACTTCTGATTCTGGGCAGCCTCGGTGGAAAAATAAGACATTCCCTGAAAATAAGACCTAGTGCCTCTTTGGGTGCAAAAAATAATATAAGACAGTGTCTTATTTTCGGGGAAACACGGTATGCAGAAACATTTTCAAAGTCATGCACACAAACCTAGTTTAAGCTCAGGAACCCCCAAATCTGTGGGATTTGGCCTTTGGGAAAAGCTGACCTCAATCTTGATGCTTTTTTCTTATATACTTTGTACTTTATTCTGCCTGTTATGTTCTGAGCCTTCCAGAGGCACTGTGGACTCTGGCGTTGCCTAAACAGAAAATAATCCTCACCAGTCAACTGCAAAAGGCAGCTTTACTTGGAACAGCTCCCATCCTGATACCTTTAGCACCGTTAGACAACAGCACCTGCCTCTCCCTGGTCCTTGGGAAGGACTCAGTAGGTGGATAACAATGCCAAACCCAGTCCAAGCATCGGGCTGGCTGTGTGACTAACCTAAAAGTAATGTCATCTAATATTATATTAAGGATGTCAGTTCATGCGCTGATGAAATGGATCACTTCTCCGAGGTCGCCTTCCCGCTCTCTTGGATGAGCAGGAGGGGCCGTCCCTTGCCGCGGCTTCGGCCCAGGTGCAGCCCCAGGTGCAGCCCCGTCTCTTGCCACTTTCTCAGTCCATTTCACACCACCAGGGAAGCGTTTTTTCTTGGCTACGGCTCCCCCACCTCCTGCTGGGCTTCGCATCAAGGTAACCTTGCCATTCTCGTATCTATTAATGGAGCTGCAAAATGACACATTTGCAAGGCTGGTGGGTGATGGGGGGGATCCAGTCTTCCAAAGCGCTCATGCTGGAGCATTAAAGAGGGACAGGGCGCTCTGCAAGGGGGGAGGGGAAGGGGCTGGGTTCTCTTCTAGCAGGAGCTGCTGCAAGCTTCACAGCTCATCTGGAGCACACGCTCACAGGCACGCGCACACAGGTGAGTGTCATTAGAAGGAGCCCAACACAATCTTGTGCCTGCAATTCTTACAAACCAAACCTCTGCCACTTCTGCTGTCTCTTTAAAGCTACCTTATCCTTTGTATTGTCACACCTGCAGTATTTTAAGACTTCAGTTTTACAATCGGAAACTATAAACTCACATCAATTGCTGAGTCTCCACAGATAGTCCTCGCCTTATGACCACAACTGAACCCAAGAGTTCTTTTGCTAAGCAACGTAGTTGTTAAATAAATTGTTGTCCCATGTTACATACGACCCTTTCTTGCCACAATTGCTAAGTGAATCACTGCAATTGTTAAGTTTGCAAGAGGTTGTGAAGTGAATCCGGCTTTCCCATTGACTCTCCTTGTCAGAAGGTCGCAAAAGGGGATCCCGGGACTCAGTCACAAATACATGCCAGTCCTCAAGTGTCCGAATTGTGATCCCAGGCTGCAATGCTCCTAAGTGAGGGAAACGGCCATAAGTCACATTTTTCAGGGCTGTTCAGTCGGTGTAGGCCTACCTGGCCACGGCAGCCAAGAGACAGCTTGACTGAGTAGGGGGGAAGCTCCTTCGGGCGGCGCTCCGGGGAGGGGGTTCAGGGGCGCCTCTCCGCCCGGCCCTGCGCGGAGCCACCCCGGCGGGCTCTCCGGCCGGCGCCCAAAAGGCCCGAGCTGCCTGGCACTGGCCGCCCCGCGCCGCCCGGAGCGCCCCCTCCTCTTCCGCTAGGCCGGCTGCGCAGCCGGGGACCGACGAGGCCCGCTCAGCTGCTCCCGCGGCCGCCTGGCCTGCGGGGCTCGCTTCGGGCGGCCCTCCTTCCCCTGCAGTGGCCTCCAGGCCCTCGGCCTCCCTCGACGCCACCCACCTCGCGGAGGCAGCCCGCTCCCTCGCGCGCCCGCCCGCCTTCCCGGCCCATCCAGCCTAGAAAGAACGCGTCGCGGACGCTTTCATGGCGGCGGCGGAGTTTTAAAGGCGCGTCGACCGGCCTCCTGCTCCGCGCCGGTTCCCTTCCACCCGGGCGCCGCTCGCCTCCTGGGCCGGCAGCCATTTCCCGGCCATTCCCATCGCGGGGCGTCCTTAGCGGACCCTTTAAAGAAAAACGAAAGGGAGGATGGCATGCGGCTTCCCTTTACTGGAACCCCTGCGGGAAAGCTACGGGCACCCCCCGAAACGCATCCACCAAGGATGGCCGTTTGTTGCCGTATTGCGTTTTTTCAAAATTTCACTTTCCCATTCTTTTTGTTTCCCCCTTTCTCTCTCTCACCTCCCCTGCAATATAACCATTATTTTAAAATCACGAGCCCCGATGCCCCCCGCGCGCCTTCTGTCATGCGAGGTTGCTTCTCCGGCTCTTCCTCGCTCTTAACTTTCTGGCAAATGGCATCCTGTTTGCATTTAAAAAACAACAACCACCGGGGTTGATTTGCCCCCGCCGGGCTCGGCCTCACAAAAGCTTCCTCCAGAAGGAGGGCGAGGGAGGCTCCGGTGTCCCCCCCCCCCGGGGTTTGCAGACTGCGGTTTGCGAGCTGTGAAAGCCAAGGATTGCATAGGATATTGGCTGGTGTGTGTGTGTGTGTGTGTCTTGCACAGCCCTCCCTGTGATTATGTATCCTTCCTGAGGATGCGGACAGAAAATTGCAGCAGAAATAGTGAAGGGGGGGGGACAAGGGAAGAGGGATTTTAAAAGCATCAGATAGTTTACTGTCTTGACTCGAATGACTGGGCTTTTTTCCCACCCGTTTCCTACTATCGCACCGTCGAAACTCTGCCAGGGAATTGCTCTCAGATGCTCCAACGCGCGAGCCAATTCAGAGATTTTTGGAAGAAATGCACTGCATGGAGGAAGGGGGGCCAGTCACCAGTGTTTCTCTCTCGCCCCCCCCATCCCAAATGGGTAGCCACCCCACACTGGCTATTTGATGGGTGGAGAAATGAATTTTCCAAGTGAAGGGGAACTTAAAGCCGCAGGAGATTAATAGATGCGATTGTGTTGGCTCTTTTGTCGCATCTCCCGGGGCTGTGCTGAAGGGGTACCGTGGCATGCAAATATCACTTGTGTTACGATTATCTCCCGGAACCCGTGGGAAGCGTGTCATGTCTGTGAAATCCCCCCCTCCCCGAGACCCCCTGAAGAGAAGGCTCCGGCAAAAGCGCTGGTGGCATTTCAAGGATTCCTGCCTGCTTGGAGCAGATGTTCCGAAGATTAGACGTTTCACTTTGCTGGAGAGTTTTCATTTAGGAAGAGAGAGAAAAAAACAGAGCAGGGAAAAGCCGCAGTGTTTCTGCCTGGATTTCTGTGGGTGTTTTGTGGCATAAATAAACCGGAGGGAGATCAGCCCCGTTCAGCTTCTTCAAAAATGCTGAGCAGGCCCGCTCAGGGTTGGAAGACGGAATGGATAAAATAGTGGCTAAACGGTGAATATTCATGACTCTTTCTGCTACATTAGATAAGTCGAAATGTGGCCCTGAACATAATCTGTACCTTCCTGGACACTAATCGGGATTTGTTTAGAGATATTTTTTCTTTGCTTTTTTCTGTATATAAAAGGGATAACATGGTATTATGCAAATTGCTTTTTAAATTCCTTTCCCCCCCCTCTCTCATTTCAAGTGCCAGAAAAATATTCTGGACTGAAATTTTCTCTTTGTTGCCTGCCTCCACCCTCCGGCCTCAGCACACAGAGAGGTAGCTAAAATCTAGACCTGTGCAAATAATGTCGGATTGTATTCAAATTTTGGGAGATGATTCTGAGACTTGAGTTGATTCAATCTGAATGATTAAATTGTTTTTTGCACAGCTGGGATGATTTGATTTAGATCCTCAAATGACATCCGTTCTGTTTGGACTGCCAACTCAATTTGGTACCTGATTCAATTTGGCGGTGCAATTCATAAAAGTCAATTTCCAAAAGTCAGTTCGGTTTCAAGTTTCAGTCAAACGGCTTTCCAACTGAATTTGCAATCGAATATTTGTAGGGAACGCTCCCCCAAGGCGTGCCTTCTGCACACCGCGCGGTTTTGAGCCCAAGAGTGCAATGGGGCCCCGTTGCTTTCTGGTTCCAGCCCACGAGTCCCGATCCCTAAAATCGGACTAGTGCTGATTTAACACCGTGGGAGTGTGTCATTAGCATGTGTCACTAACGAGCTGTAAAAGGACATGAAGGATTGACTCTGGGCAAGACTGATTGCAAGGCTCCCTTTGCACTTGTAGGGCGCGGGGCGGGGGGAGAAATCTCCACGTGAAGAAATCTCCCACCCCAGTCAGTGCCCAAGTGATTAAGCCGTGTTCCGGGTGTGCGTGGGCACTTCAGCCTGGCTCCGGGCTGGGCGGACGTCACCAGCGAGTCCGCCTCTCGCTCTCCACCTCCGTCAGGTGCTGAAATTTAGCGGAGAAAACCGGTGGGCTCTGTTGGAATCCCCCCGCCCCGCGCCACCCTTCCAGTGTGCGTGAGGAACTTCTAGAGGGAGATGATTTTGCGCGCGCGTGTGGGGGGGTCCTTGGTGCTCCCTGATCTTTGGTGCCTTTTCTTTTTTTTTTCTGCAGGCGTTTCATGACCCAAATAGGTAACCTCATCAGTGCTACAAGGGAGGGGGCTTTGCAGAGAGGAGGGGAGGAGAACTACTGTGGGGTGCTTGGTGGTTTTCTGGCAAACGTTTCATTATCCTCATCAAGGCTAGCGATATTGTACCTAGTTTCAGAATGAGAAGGAGAATTTATTTTCGCGAATTTGTCTTAAGTGATACTGCTCAAAACCTACATACATATACAACAGATACATTCACAGTCGGTTTGAATATATA
>JANHFO010003108.1:40175-51077 GCA_032468095.1 Pareas carinatus | reverse complement strand
TCCTCAGCCAGCCATGCTGGCTGGGGAATTCTGGGAGTTGAAGTCCACCCGCCTTAAAGTTGTTAAGATTGGGAAGCCCTGTTCTAAACAGTTAAGTGAGCGATTGGATGATGGGATGGGAAGGAGCCGGTGGGCTAAAATTGGAGGGTCAGTGTCTGTTAGGTGCCTATGCGGGGAGTGGGGGGGATAGTCAGAGGGAATTTTGCAGCATCTCTGCCTTCAGTTTTAAAAGTGAACAACTCCTGTGGTGCTGCAACGTTTGTAACTTTGTGACTGTGTTGGAAGTACTTTTAGGGGTAGTGTCATAACTTTGAATTGTCACTAAGTAAACTGCCATAACTCGAGGGCTTGCAAATTTACTCGATAATTTCTTACCTCCTCAACAATCTGCTGCAAACCTCACTGGAATAGACAGAATTGCAGATAAAATTCATAGTCAAAATACCCGTTGTTTGAAAGGGTGACATATATTTTATACCATATACATTGTCACCCATGGTTACAATTCTGCCCTTGACTGGCTAATGTTAGGAGACTTCCTCTGAAGTGGGTTGCTGTTTCCAGCTCTATTGATGGCAGTCGTTAACACTAAAACATTTCTATGTGTTATGGAAAAAATGTCAACAACAGTCATTAGGAAGCATGTCATACGAAGGGAAAGGAAGAAAAAGGGACTTCACCCAGCAGTAATTCTGATTGTTCCAACTTCTTGAAATGTATCATGGATTTCCCTTATAAAAAGAGGGAAAATATTTCAAAGGCTGTAGAAACTATTTTTAAAAAGCTGGATTCTTTATTCCCCTCACTATGATTGACCTATGGGAAGAATCTTAGAAGTTTGTTCACTGGTTTTAAAATAATTAATGTTTTATTTGCAATTTTGGTAAAACTTTGATTTTACTCAGTTTAGTGATCTTTGGAAAAAATGGACAAAATAGTAGTTTAGATTTCATCCCAAATATATGGAAATGGTGTTCCTTCTAAAGCAGCCCAGCTAATCGATATGTATTGTATCAGTTGCCTAATCACATTTTAAAAAATTAGACTCTATCTATCCATCCATCCATCCATGATAGATTGAAAAAGACTTTTTTAATCTGCTGAGATGTTGTTTTGCTTGCCTGTTGCCTCAATTAGAATAATGCTAATGTTGAGAAAGTATGTTTAGACTCTGGCAGTTGTTGCTCTTACATCCTGGTCTGATATTGCTTTTACACCATGTTCAAGATGTTGCAAGACTTTGGATATTACCAGGAACTTGCTAATGTACTGCAGATGTGACTAACCTGTGTACAAGCTAACCCCTATAGCTGACTCTCATAAGAATGGGTGACCCAAAGTAAGTGATGGTGTAAGTTAATGCCATAAGATCCTGTGTCCCTTTTGTCCTGCTTAGTCTAGCAAATATGAATACGACTTCTTTTCTGCTGACACACTATGTTAAGTTTTCATTAAAACCTTATATGGGGAAGGGAACCATGGGTGTTGGGGGGAGCTTGAGAGCTGGGAATGCAAAGGGGTATAAGACCCACACCCTGAATGTAGCTCGGGGTTCAGAATTTGCCAAACTATTACTCTGAACCACTGTGCACATTAATGCTTGTTTCTCCATCCCTTCATGGCCTTGTGTCCTGAATTTGGGAACAGGAATTTCCCCAGCACATCCATCCACCCATCCCTACAAAAGTAACACGAAACACAGACATTTAACTTCAAAAGTCACCCCTTGTCCAGTTAGCAATAAAACTGAGATTTTACATTGTTTAAAAAGCCTGTGCTTTATACAAGTTTGGCTTTTACCATGGAAGAATACATAAAAAAGATTAAGCTGCTATAATTCATAAGAAATATCTTGTAGGCAAAATCTATTGTAACTTTTCATTCTAATTGTTTCATTATAACTAAGAAGAAAGATTACATTGTAGAAAACAAGGGCAAAAGAAAGAGTAAGGGTAACAGCTGTTGTGGAATAACACACACACACACACACACACACATTATGCACAGCCATCAAATTCCACTTAATACTCTAAGACTCATTTGAGAAAGAGACAAAATCCAGGAATGACAGTTTGTTATAACTAAATTGACTTTGCGATTACTGTAGATTATATTTCTTTCAACTTTCTATATAACACTGTTGATTTAAACTATAGTAGCACTGATATGATGGAAGATATAAAGTTGGAAATTTAGAAGGGGGTTGGGTTATTTTTAACACACACTAAAAGCTTTGAATTAAAATTTTATAACAAAACATCTATTGTTAAGCATCATTGATTAATACAACTAATGGCCAGCATTCCAACTGAGTATGCAATTTTGTTTTCAATTGTCCTTGATCTGCGTTAAGTTTTTTGTCATAACAAGCACAGTATTTTAGCAATTGCAAGGAAAAAAATAAATAATACTTTCTGAATTTATATTTCTCTTTTTGCCAAAGACATTACAACATACAAAAATGTCACACAGAATCAAAAGCATTCTGTCCCTTGAGGGACTTAAGGGTATTGATCTAGAAATGACAATTGTCTAATCAATTTCCGTAACAGTCAAGGGGAGACATGACCCTGGTATATGGATGAGAGAAAAAAATCATTGGAATAATATAGCCACTGAACACAAATGCAGCTTTAGTTGCATATAATCAGTTTTAACTAATAACCATCACCCTAACTTTTAAAGATATTCATTCAGGCAGGAATAGATCCAATGGAAACCCCCTAAATCACATGATGGGTTAAACGAAGTCAATGGGAAATGAAAGGATGTCATTGGTTGTCTAGTGAGGAGACCTGCTTCAAGAAGAATTCCTAGATTATGATACTATCTAGGGTAGTTTGGTAATGAAATGGCTGCAACTGAGCTCAGGGAGCATCAAGCACCCCATAGTTTGGAATATTTATATTTCAGAAATAAGCATGCACAACACATGCATCTCTGTACAATAAGCCATTTTTCAATTCTGCATTCCCTCAAAGAGGTGGCTTTACGGATTATCCATCCTCTCAAATACTTGGCCTAATATAAAAGTAAATGGGGCAACTTTGTATGTCATGTATAAAGTACTCTCTGCATGATCATTCTTTGCAGCCCTACTATGGCAAGGCTGCCTTGTTAAGCAGACAATGGGGAGATGATGAACGACAAAAATTTAACGGATCGATACTTTGATCAAAATGCAATGCAGGGATATGTGATTGGGGGCTGTGAAATTCCGGCTGAAGGCACCAATGGCCAAGGGGGGAAAAAGGAGTCATCCACAGCTCTTTGCTCATCCCTTAGTCCTCGTCTAGCCTAATTCTGGAGGCCCTAACGACGTGAATGCGGGATAGGGAAAATTTCGTTGGTTCATCATGGAGGAAGTTCCCTTCTGCAAATGTGCCGAGGCTGCTTGCGTCAAACAGGCGCAGTCGTCACAGATTCGAGGACACTCGTGGCGCACAGCCTATCTATGGGGAATATAGTCCGTCAAGTGTGAATAATGCACCGCTAACCTCCGCCTCGCCCGCGACGAAGGCAGAGCGCGGCGCCCTCCGCCCACCTCCGGGGCGCCCTTACGCGGGCACTCTTCGTGGAAGCAGCCTTTGGAACGGAGGCGGAGCAGGAACTCCGCCGCGAAGGCGGTTTCTGCACCAGGCCCTGAAGGGCGGGCTCGCTTGGAGGGTGTCGACCGCTCTCCTCTTGACCCCCTCCGCAGGGCAGAGGCTCCCCTGCTTAAATCCAGCCGGCAGACTCGCCTGCGCTTTCTTAACCCGGCTCATTTGCACGTTGCTTCTGGCGGCACGTGAGTCGCACACACCCCCGGTTGGCGTTTTCTTTGAGCCGGGCTGGATGGAAGGCAAGCTGGGGACTGGCGCGACTGACCTTGTGCGTCGCCGCCGCTGGTGAGCACGGCCAACGCTAGACCGGTGCCCGCCGTGCGCAGCTTCTCCAGATCCAGCCCCGTTGAGCTTAGGTCAGTCCCCGCCATTTTCCCAGCCTTATCTGGGGTGCAAAGAAAGAAAACGAACTAGAGGTAATCACGGGCAGCAGCAGCGCTCCAGGAATCACGGCTCCTACAAGCTCCGCCTCTCGCCCTGTCCTGGCCGATGACTTCGCCCTGGAGGAGGGGCTACCTGGCCGGCGCAGGCGCCGTGGTGGGGACGTAATCGCTGCCAGTTTCCCCGCACCAGGTGATGTTTCGACCTGTGCTGCAACTGGTGAAACTGGTCGGTCTTAGTGATCAGCACGCTGCTACTGGGATTTGCTCCCTAAATTTAGGTGCGATGGACAGACATGGAATCTCAAGCTCTTCCAAGAGTGGTCTAAAATAATGCTTGCGGTAAAAGTCGCTCTCCACTTCACTCCTTAAAATTGCCCAACACTTCCCTTTTCCTAGTCCTGTCCACTCACATCATATACACAAGTCTGAGTTTGCTGTTCATTGCGCCAGTGTGTGAACAAGGGTTGATTGGTTCTTCATTACTAGACCTGCTCTTGACTAGTACCCAGAATTTGATAAGAGAAATGTTTAGTTGAACTGATTAGGAACAGTGACTTTAATGCAATAAAAATCAATATTCAAAAAAGTGGTCCCTCATAGTTATATTTGACTTCAAGAAAGGAAACTTCTCAAAAATTGAAAAGATCAGTGAAAAAGAAACTCAAAAGGGCAAACCAGGAAGATTTGGCAGTTTTTACAACCACCATAGTTGTGTTTCAGGCCCAATATATTCCTGAAGTGAGGAAAATGGCTGGAAAGTCCAAGAATTTTAATTTAATAATATCATAGGTTCCTTATGAAATACATATCTTTTAAATGTTTTACTTCGACACCAACATTTTCCAAATCAATTTCATTTTTCTTCTCAATACTTTAACCTCACTACAATTAATTTTAGTTGCTCCACTTTATTCCCTTTAATTTCTAATTTTATAACATATTTTCTCTTCAAAAAAACTCAAGAAAAACAACCCCTATTCCTTTTAAAACATAATCCATCAAAATAGTTATAATCAATTTCATTTATTCTATTATCCCACTTCTGGAGCAACTAAGGCTAGCTGACTTCCACATTTAACTTCCATTTTTCTTTACAAATTTGATACTTTAACAATCTAGTTTACCCAAAATTTTCCAATTTATTTAGAGAGGGCCAAGAAAAAAATAATTTACCTCATTAATTGAACTTATTTTGTTAATTTTGTAACTTGATAGTTTGAGAATTTTTCTTCAAATCACGAATCTCCCTTTTAGAAATATTTCATACCAACTTCTAATTCTAGTTCATTTCAACATTGTTCAATCTCCAAACATCAATTTCATTTATGTTACCACTCTTTTAACCCCATTTACAATTAATTGTAATTACTTCACCTTAATTCCCTTAATTTTTCTTTTGTGACATAACTTTCCTTTAGCATACACCATTCCTTTTAAAACATAATTCATTAACATAGTCATAATCAATTCCAATTAATCTTTTATCCCTATTTTAAATTATTTTATATCATAACTATCTTTTCTAGCTGATACCTTTGCGCCACCACACCTCTTTAACATATAACATTATCACTTGCAAATTCACATTTACTTTATACAATCTTCTTCCCACCTTTGATCTCCAATCTTTTTTCTTCCAACATTCCTGTTTGGTTCCAGTCTCCCCAATTTGAGTGTTTCTATCATTTCCCTCCAAACCATTACTTCCACCTCTATGTCTTTTGGGGCAAAGTTTTTTACAATATATTCCTTTTTGTTGTCTTTCAAGAAGGGTCTCCAATCTTTCCATATTCTTACTCCCAGTGTAAGCTGCACCACATCTTACAGACTTCTGTTTTCTACTTTTTTTCCTGAGTCTCTTTCGCCTGTTAATGTCCTTATTAACTTTTTCTTTCCGGAATTTCTTTTTAATTTGATGCTTTAAAGATGCTTCTTTCTGCATTCTAAGTTCTTTAACAATCTGAAAAAGTCTAATCATGAAGGGAGGTTGCAACATTTCCTCTTCTTGCTGGTTAAAATCCATTTTGTCTGGGATTTTATTCTCTCAAACTCCAAGTCTCTGATTCTAAAATTTTAAATCATTCACTTTTATCATATACTGTTTTTAATCATTCCATTTAACCTCAAGTCCAACTTTGTTTTCTCAATATTCAATATTTTTAAAGTTTTTTCTCTGCTCTCCACTTTCCAGATCTGTTCCCTCTATACCGGATCTTCTTATTGTCCTTTACACTTTCAGTCGCCATTTTACAAATCTTCACTGAATTGTATTACTTTTATCATTCATTTGCCCTTTCAACATGCCTTTATTGAGGAAAATACATGAGTAAAAAATATTTTTTCCTTTCTCAACAGGCTGGCAGGTTCTTTTCTTTGACATTCTTAGACTTCAGTTGATTTCTGTTTCTGTCCTTGGTTCCCAGCTTGTGGCGTTTTGAAGCGCCTCTTCCGCTGCTTGGGGAATTGAGAAAAAATCCGTCCAGTTCGCGCTGACTGCCTTCAATCACTCCTTCTGACTTAGCCTCCTTCGGTCGCCTCTCTGGGGTGACTTTGGACTTTTATGGTCCCCAATGCGGCAGGAGAAAAGGACTTTCGCTGCCGGAACCCTGGTGGCTACATCCTCGTTTGCCGAGAACCTGAACCAGAAGTCACTGTCACACCATTAATAAGACTATAGTCCGAAAGGAAGGGAGATCAGCCACTGGTCTTTTCTCCACTCCTTGTACCCTGTTTTCCCGAAAGTAAGACATCCTCCAAAAATAAGACCTACTTACAGTTTTGCCCCTCACTGAAATATAAGACATCCCTTGAAAATAAGACCTCCTCGATAATAAGGCCTTGGACTTCTGGTTCTGGGCGGTCTCGCTGGAAAAATAAGACATTCCCTGAAAATAAGACCTAGCACATCTTTGGGTGCAAAAATTAATATAAGACAGTGTCTTATATTCAGGAAAACACGGTAGTAGTAACAGCAATAGTAATAGTATCAACAACCACAGAACGTTCACTTTGATTATACCTTGCCTTCCCATTGAATCAAGACAATAATTGGCTGAGAACAGAAAATATATACAAATAATGTAAAAACGGTGAACACATAATAAAAGGAATACATCCTTTGTGAAAACCGGATTTTGGACTTATGAGAAGGAATGTAGTTGTTTGCTATCAAATAAATTACCAAGAAGTGTATTTTTTTCAACTTATGATAGTCGAGGACAGAGCTTTGAAGAAAGCATACATATGTAAAATGATAAGATGGTATGCTATGCATATCCAGGTGGCATATAATATAAAAAGTACAGTTTCTAATCCACTGAAATCAATAAAGTCAATAAAACATAAAATACAAGATGATCAATAGTTGCAGTGTCCAATGCCAAGGTAAATAAGAATTTTTAAAATACTTAATGGAAATTAAATTGGTAAATGGTTTATCTTCATGAAGAAGGTATTCCCTAGAACGGGCACCAGAACTAATGGGAAAAATCTACCGGGACGATGGTGGATGAACGTCAGCAGGATAAAGAACAGGTAGGAAAATTTCCATTGACAAGTAACATGGAAGGAATGACATATTTATTTCTGAAATATTGACCCTAAAGAACTAAACAACTGTCTCCATTGTTTAGGGTAATATAGATTAATTAATAAAGCCATGTATCTGATCCAGTAGCAAATCAACATCCATATTCTATACCAGAGAACATAATGTAATATTTGGACCTCTCTGAGCTTGATTGTTTGCTTGCAGACATTCCATTAGTCATCATGTCACAAAACACATTTAATCATGTCACAAAACACCCTCCTCACCTTCTGCTACTTTCAGGCCACACCCTCTGCTTCCCAGGAGGGAGGGTCTGCCAGTGCCCAGAGGGAGAGCACCTCCACTCTGGTGTGTGTGTGTGTGTGTCTGCCAAGTGAAGGACATCATGCACTGACTTTTTTGCTGCTCCCTATCTAGGGTGAGGCTGTGTGTGTGTGTGATAAACCAGAAACTGTATGACTGGATGTTAGTTTTCCACATATTTACAACCCTGTTGTTTTCCTGTTACATTTAATAAAACTTCACACACAGATAATATGTATTGAATTAACATCATATGTGCTCTCAGTGGCATATTAAACATTGAATAAGGCAAATATTTCAAGCTTCCAACAGCTTGTCTTCCAATTATGGGAGCTTCTGCATTCTAAAATAATGCCACAATTCAGATATGAAAGCTTTTTCCTCAGTTATGGCTTTATTTAGTTTTCTTATCTTTATGTGTGTGGTGAGCACGGGCATGTGCCTGCATATATACAGTATATTTTATGGACCACTGCTGCTTATTACTTCCCCTTGGTTACTTGGTTGAATTTGCGATTTCCTTGATGAAACTGATATTGACAAGGAGAAAATTACATCAGATTGAAGATGGTTATGAGATTTTTTTAATGACATTTTTGATGTTAGTTGACCATTTTAGATCTTGTGATATTATGGAACCTAGAAACTTGAAGGACTGTATTATTGATACTGTGTTGTTGAATTGTGTGAGTGGTGATGTGATAGAGGGGTTTCTCCTAAAATCGACAATCATTTCTACAGTTTTGAGTGACTTCAGTTCAAGATTGTTTTGGCTACACCACAAGGCTAGTCATTCAATTTCCCATCATTGGGAAGATTCATTGTTGTCTCCAATGAGGCCAATCACTATTGTGTCATTTGCAAATTTTACTAGTAAATTCGGTCTAGGAAGAGATGTCATTCGCACGCAGTGAGTTTTAGGCTTTTTCATAATGCTATATATTGCAAGCGAAAGGGAACAAGCCCTGACTTTGGCAGCAGAAAATTGAATTAGCCTGGTAGAACCATGACACAAAATGAGATAGATATTGTACAGAAATATAATTGAAGCCATATTATTCAGCCACCCTGCTAGGATATTTGTCAGCATACGAGCAGTAAGTTGCAAATCGAAACAGCTATCGATTCTAAAGTTGTTTTAAACTATTTCCTACCTCCAGCTCCTTTGAAACAATTACCTTAAACTGCCACCAAAGAGCTGAATCTCCATTTTAAGCAGGGCCTGGGAAGATAATAGGTTTTCCCTGCATCCCAATGCTTGGGGGGAGAAAAGCACAAAACCTTTAATGGGCTATTAGAGCTACCAGGCTGGGCACAAGGACCCTCCATGGAGGTGGTTGAATGCTCCCTGCCCCAAGACGGAGGCCTGCCATCCTGACCGGTTTGAGGTAGAACCAGCAATGGACAGAGAAGGGCCCCAGGAGCATCCTCGGCCAGTAGGAAGAGCAGCCACACTTTGGTGGGGAGGAGGGGCAAGGTGTGTGTGTGTGTGTGTGTGTGGGGCGGAGCTTAAAGACAGGTTTAGTTACATGTCAAATTGCCTGAATCTATCAGTCTATCAAGCTAGGGAGATCAGACTATTTTTCAGTCTGTAGAAATTATCAAAGACAAGAAACATTTATTTATTTAGCATATGGTAAGCATATCACGGTTTTCACGAGTCAGTGGTGGTGAATCTACGACACGCGTGCCGCAGTGGGCATGCAGAGCCCTCTCTGTCAGCACGGCCAGCCAAGTTGCCCCAGAGCTGAGCATCAGATAACAGCACACATAGGGGCCATGTGCATGGTTGGAAAGGAGTAGTGGCACCAAGCGATGATGTCACAAGCTATGACTCCTTAGCTGCGACTCATCCAAGCACTCAATCTCTAAAAAGTTCGCCATCACTGTCATAAGCTTACAAATTCAGGGACTGGCTGTCAATGTAAGCAAGACGTGATGAGGCTGCATTGCCTTGAAGACCCACCTATTTCATCAGGCGGGTCTATCGTAGCTGTGCCCTGGTTCTCCTGCTCTTAATTTTTTGGGTTTCAGATGGGATTCTTAATTTTTTTTAACACAGGCTTAATTTAATTCTTTTAAATAATATTTTAAAGTGTAGATGTGCTATGTATTTTAATAGTGCCTGTAAGCCGCCCTGAGTCCCTCGGGAGAAGGGTGGGATATAAATTAAATTATAAATAAATAAACAATAACAAGGAAAAGCTGCTCTGAATGAAAGCTGTTGCCCTGATTCATGTGTCATTATAAGCCACAATAGGGTTGCTCCAGTAGTGAGATGGACGGTATAATGTATTGAGCTCAATGTAGTTTGCTAAGTCATTGCCCTAAAGTAATTGAAGCCTCCAGGTCCAGACAGACTGTCTCCAGTGGTCGCTCACAAGGGAAAAATCCCAATTGCCTACTGGCTGCCTCCTAGAGGCCACTCTGTATATAAGCTTGCTGTGCAGCAGTGTTTGCTGAGCTTTTGCATGAATTTCTGCTTGTGCTTTTCTACAATAAACCTGTGTTCTTTGCTACAACCAATCTCTTCATTGTGATTGATATGGCCGCGGTGAAAGAGCTCGCGTGTGCCACGGGTCTGGAGGCTTAGGCGGGAGTTGAGAAATTTGGGGCAATGGTCAGCCCGGCTCGGCTCCAATTTCCACCCCCAGCAAGATCATTTCGCTGCGCTCCTTCTTACCTTCGTTCGGAGGAGGCTGTCGCCCCTCGGGGCTGTGCCAGGAGGTTTCTCCCCCGGCAGGAGAGCGACGGCGGCTGGCGGCGGCGGCATGAGAGCGGCGGCGGCGGTCAGCAGAGGTTGGCGGTTGCTGTGGGGGGGTTCCTGTATGGAGCCCCTTCTTTGTGGGCCTCCTGGGGGTTCCCCCTTTCGGATGCCCTGGCGGATGTCACCTACGGGGCTAAAGGAGCGGCAGGAGAGCATTGGCGGCGGCGGCGATGGCGGAAGCATCGTGGTTTGGGCGTTTATGGCCTGTACCACGGGCTTCTTTTTGACTGCCTTCCGCCTGCTTGGCCGTTTGGTCGGCCAAAGAGACGATGATACCATCAATGCTTGGGGGTTGTC
>JANHFO010003108.1:17445-31234 GCA_032468095.1 Pareas carinatus | reverse complement strand
CAGCCAGACAATGCCAGCTGGCGGCCCCCAGGGGTAGAGCCTTTTCTGTGGCAGCGCCAACCCTATGGAACGAGCTCCCTCTGGAGATTCGCTTGATAACTGATCTCTGGGCCTTCCACCGCACCCTCAAGATCCATCTTTTCATCCAGGTCGGGCTGTCCTGATCCCCAGGGGTTTTTAGTAGTGTTGGTTCCTTTGGGGGGGTGGGTTAGTGGGTTTTAGGGGTTTTTAAATTTTAGTGTTCTTAAATTATTACATTAAGCCCAGGTTTAATATGTTTTAAATTCTTTTTAATATTGTATTATATGTTTTTTAGATGACTGTGCACCGCCCTGGGTCCTTCGGGAGAAGGGCGGTATATAAATTTTAAAAAATATATAAATTTAAAAAACAAAATAAATAAATAAACAGAAGACCTCCAAGGCCTCTTCCAGCCCTACGGTCCCGTGATTCTACTCTGCCTCGCCAAAGGCCTGGAGGTCGAGAGCCCAGGAACTCGGTGTCCCCGAAAGCTCTTTCAAGTGAGTTTGAAGTCGAGTAAGGAAACACGCCTCCCATCTTTCACGGAGAAGAGTTACCTGAACACAAAGAAACAGTTTCCTTTTTTCACCTCCCAAAAGACTGGACTCCGTAACTAGCTACAGCCTAATAAATCATCCCTTCATGTTGTTCAAAAAGAAATAATGTACTAATTAAACAAACGTTTCCCCTCTCCACCCCAAAACGGACAGTCAATATTTCCCCTTCCTTCTGGGGCCCTTTCTGCCGAGAGGAATTGGGGGCCATTTCCACAGCCGACCGAGGCATCCGTCTCCCCTTCCCCCGCTAATCACTGTGGTGCCCTCGGCATCGTCACCGCGCAGCCCCCTCGAAATAAGCAGGAACAGGGCAGCGCCCGGGAACCCCCAGAGGTGGGGAACGCAGTGGGGACCGGCTCCGTCGGCCAGAGAAAGATCCTGCAGCCTCCTCTCCCTGTATGAAAAGTGGCTCCCGGAGGCTCAGGATCTGACACACGCTAGAAGTTTGGAAGTTCAAGATCTATTTTTCCGTTCTTCTCTTGACACACTGCTCTTCGACTCGTGGGATTGTGAATCATCCCCCACTCCCTTCTCATCATTCTCCCTCCCTCCCTCGTCTTTGTAGCTAGGTTGAGGGCTTTTTTTATGGTGTTGCTTGTTTATTCCTGACAGAAGCATCACAATTAAAATAAGACATACTCTATGTCATAAAATTTAAAATATGAAATACAAGATTAAAACATGAACAAGTTAAACAGTTCTTGCCCAGAAACGAGCGACATTAATTGCATTCTGTCGCGTTCCTCTGCAGTCCTCACGTGTGCACCGATCGGGACACAAAGACACACCTGCCGCTTTCTGCATGTCATCACAATCGCGGAGGGCAGACGCTCCTGGAGAACTCCCTTTGTTTTCTGAATATCTCTGGATCTTCTTGTACTCATTCGCAGGCTATTCAACGATGCCCTTACTGCCCAGCTTTCATCGGACTATGTGCCAGCTCCTCCATTGGCTCCCTCCAGGATAGGTCCTTTGTCGCTTTCCATAGATCCACTCTGTTTTCAAAGTCTTCAAAGTCTTCCGTCCACCTAAGGAAGCTTTTCCTGGATTTTATTCTCTGATTGAGCTGGTTGTAAATCATAGTATTGCATTTATATTTGGTTTTATACAGTTCTATGTTTTAATATTGTAAGCCAGCCGTCCCCAACCCCTGGTCCGTGGACCAGCACCGGCCTGCGGCATGCCAGCAACCGGTCCACGCAAACAAGCCAAGCCTCATTCGCGGGAAACCAGCCCCCACCCCTCTCTGGTCCCTAGAAAAATCTTTTTCCACCGAGCTGGTCCCTGTTGCTCAAAAGGGTGGGGGGGCTGCTGCTGTAACTGGGTGCTACAATGGGAGTCTAATACATTTTATAAATAAATAAATTATATGTGCCTCTCCGTTCAAAATTATTATTTCTTAAATTTATATGACAGCCATCTCAATGCCAGGTGAAAAGTTTTAGTTTCGTTTTTCCTTGACGTGCATGGAAATTTGGTCCGCCTCCTGCCCAGTGCCTGTTCCAGAGGTCGTGTTCTTTGGCTCAGAGTTAATGCAATGGTTGCCATGAATGGCAATTGCTGTAAACACGGCTGATATAATGAAAAACCCTGGACTCTGGGAGCCGTGCAAGGCGTCTGATAAAACATAGAACATATGGAAAGGACCTTGGAGCAGGAGATCCAAGGCTCTGAGTTTCATCCCTTAGGGGAAGGCAGAGATTTGAAGGACATCCCGCCAATTTTATGGAGAAGCTATTGGATGAGCTTCTGGCCTGTTTCATTCCAAGCAAGGTGATTAAATGAGATTGTCTCCCTACTCCGCTCATTTCTTATTCATGGATGTCGACTGGGACATCTTCAGCCTCAAACTTTCTCCAAGAGGGAGATGTTTAGACATCCTTTGTCCTTTCCCTATGTCCCCCTTGTTCCCTCCCCTCCAAAATACGAATATCACAATGCTAGGTTATCTTGCAGGAACAGCCTTTTGAGGCATACAGGCAGAGCCCAGGCCCTGGCAACTCAGAGCTATTTGCTGTGCGCTGTCCAATTCCTAGTCTTATCTCATCTCTGCACCTTTTGTGGGAAAACACACACACAGAGAGACACACACACATACACCATTCCTGAGCCTTTGTGGACAGGGTAGGATTAATCTCACTGGCGACTGGCGTGTCTCTGAGAAAAACCAAGGCCAGATCAGACTGTCTGTTCAGTGAGTCAACAAATATTTGGGAAAGCTTTGCAGAAACTGGCGCAAATGTAGAATGGGGAAGCCCGAAGTCTTTAGGCTGATGTTTGCCTGGGAACATTTCTAGCCTAGGATTTATAGCATTGTAGAAGATCGTGCAGCCAGTGCCGAGTTCATGTAAAGCCAATCTCCTTCATTAGTGATATATTGCCACGGCGATGGCGGCAGGACAGAGCCTATAAATCATTCGCGTGGAACAGCCGTGGCCAGACCACCGTGTCTCCTTTTCTTATTAGGTCCTCTCTCCTTCCTGTCCCAATTCTCGGGCGTGCTGCGAGAATGCCTGAAGCCCTGCACAGAAAAGATGAATGGCAGGACTGGGAAGAAGGACCTTTGATCCATCTTCCTAACTTAGAAAGGAGGAATGGCAAAAGTGTCACGCAGAACTCTTGAGTCGGCACCTCCCAAACACAAAACAGGGGGTTTGAAGTCATTTCCCCTCTGCTCTTTCCACTCGTGTCCTCATATTATAATACAGATGTTTATTTTTTATTTATTTATTTTCAAATTTTTATACCGCCCTTCTCCCAAAGGACTCAGGGCGGTGTACAGCCAAAAATAAAAAACACTAAACATGAATACAATAATGAAAAAACATTTAAAAGAATTAAATATACTGGCCGAAATAAAAAATTGAGACTCTGGATAGAGGGCAAAGAAGAGCAACAAAGATGATTGGGGGGCTGGAGGTCGAAACATACAAAGAACGGTTTCAGGAACTGGATACATCTAGCTTAAATGAAAAGAAAGACCAGGGGCGACCTGATAGCAGTCTTCCAAAATATTTGAAAGGCTGCCAGAGGGGGTCAGCCTATTCTCCAAAGCCCCTGAAGGCAGGACCAGAAACAATGGATGGAAACACATCAAGGAAAGATCCAACCTGGAGGTAAGGAGGAATTTCCCAACAGTGAGGACAGTTAACCAGTGGAACAGCTTCAGAAGTAGTGAAAGCTCCAACCCTGGAGGTTTTCAAGAAGAGATCGGGCAGCCATTTGTTTGAAATGGCATAGGGTCTCCTGCTTAGAAGACCCCCAAGGTCCCTTCCAAGCCTGTTTCATTCTGCCCTCTTTTGTTCTGTAAACAGTAGAGCCAAGGGAAGGCACACTTTTTTGCAACAGAAAGCCACAATAACCAGACAGTAACTCGGGAAAGCCAAAAGAAAAGCAGCAGAGAGGTTCGGGGCATGGTTGTTTTTAAAAAAATATATGTTTTTAAATTAAACAGTGGACATTTGTAACTGATAAGCAGCATCTTTGACTAGTGGCTAATGTCGCTGAGCGATGTTAATTTGGAAGTTTATGCTTGGAGTTTTGCAGAGCGAGGCCACCGTGGCTGTGAGGACGGATCGAGGCAGCTGAGCGTTGGCTGCAGCCCAGCTCCGCTCTCTGTGCGCTGCGGTCTCCCTCACTTGCATAGAAGGCTTTGCTGGGGGAAGGTTTAATTAACAGAGCTTTGGGAAAGAGGCGAATCTCATTGTTGAGAAATATGCCTTTCAGAGAAAATAGAGGCATTTTCATTTAATGGAAACAAAGGGGAGCGTTATCAGAACATTACTTAATTGTCAGGCAACCTAAAGAGCTTTGCTGCGGGCATAATTTATGAACTTACGTGCATCAGCGCTCCAAGAGGGGAGCTTCGGCTGGAGTTTTCATCTTCCGCAGAAGGTGGAACAAACATCGCGCTGAGGAAAGGCCAGGAATTGCCACTGTAAATCCCATAAAAAGTCAGATGGAAATATTTGCAGGTGCTGCTTTCATTTAAAGAGTGCTTACTCTGGAGGAGTTAGTATTGGTTCCCCCTGAAGCCTATTTTTAGAAAGTCCTGCAACTTGGGAAGGGTCCAAATTGGCTGAATCTGGGGTGTGGAAGGATTTCTCTGGGATGCCCCTTCTCTGAACCTGGGAGCCACCAAGTCGGGGGGGGGGAGCTGATCTGAGGCCTTCCCTGTTATTTGGGGTTCCGCCTCTGAGCGCTGCGGCCTCCAGTCAAAGCAGAGGCGCTTGCCAAATTTCTGCAGTCAAAATCGCCGGTCCCACCCCTCTGCAGTTTCAGTCTAACAGGATGGCAAAGCCTCCGGGACATCTTCCCCACCTAGGAGCAAGGTAGCTTGGAGAAGGCGGAGATTGGGGAGGCCTACTTTCCATGCCAAGGATGCTCGAACCACAGGGGTGGGGGAGAGAAGTAGGGTGATGGCAGTTCAAAGATGGAACCCTGATCTCAATTGTTCACATCCCCTTTTGTTTGAACAGGATAACAGAGTTGGAGGTCTTTTAGTCCAACCCTCTGCCCAGGCAGGAGACCTTATGCCATCTCCTTATGCTTTAAGGTGTTTTGGAGAAGAGGCAAAGTGTGTTTTTTCAGGCTGCTTGTAAATATAAGCCCTGCCCTTGTTGGGACTCGGGCCTCCGTCCAGGCCACCGAACCCTGAGAGGAGTCCGACGTGCCAGATGAAGAGGAGGAGGCGACCCCAGCGCCCGCCCCCACCCCAATACCGGCAGCAACAGGCCCAGCAGCGGCCAGCCCATCCTGTGCCTGCACAGATGTGCCGGTGGTTGTTGCACCAGGCGTGGGCGCTGATGATCCCAGGACTCCGGCCATGGACACGCCAGCCTCAGCCTTGCCATGCGCAGGTGCAGAGGAGCCGACCAGTGCACACAGGGGCTCGGAGGAGGAGGAGGCAGCACCGGAGCCGCTCATTGATATGCACACCCGCCGGCACCTGCGCTGGCAGGCAGCGCGGGAACCGCTGGCGCTGCGGATTGGCCGTGGGCACGGCCGGGGCCAGCAGCCTCGGCTGAAGGGGCAACTTTTAAAAAGCAGCTGCCAGCTTCAGCAACACAAGACACACATCGGAAACCTTGACGTCGACGGATGAGTTAACCTTCTTGTTGGACTTGCTTCTGAACTCACTTTGGGAGGAGTTGTCTCGGAGGGTTTGGCTTCGCTTGACACGGATCCCACTGACTCCGCTGGACTAAGACTCGGGAGAAGCTGCTTCTGGGCTTGTTTTGGGAGGAGTTGCTTCAGGGGTTGACTTCTCTTGGACACAGACTTAAGGGGCCGCTGGACCTTGACTCTGGCCCTTCGGGACACCCCCTCCCCGCTCTGAGGTCGCCGTGAAACGCGGCAGGGGTGAAACCTTTGGCAGGGGTTGACCCGGGCTAGCCCCGTGGCCCAGGCAGGGCACCACGTGACCCCGGATGCCCCCTAGGCCCCAACTGGGCACATGGGGCAGAACAGCCCTGAAAATAAGCCCTCGTTAAGACCGTCAGCCAGACGGGCGCATTTACCAGAAGTATGTCCATTGCAAACAAACTAGCAGCAAAACAGGCAGGAGCCGGTCCCTCCCTCTGCCCAATGCGTGCAGTTCTTGCCCGTCGTTGGCGATGGGCAGAAACGATCCCTGAGGTTGAGGGGGTGAGGAGGGCTATTGCTATGTTGCCAAATCCCGGACAGCAATCAGAACATGTGCAGTCCATCATACTATCGACGTCCCAGATATAACAAAACATAAATAGAATTATAAAGAAGTTTTCCAAAAATTAAAAAGAAAGTAATGGGCTAATCTACCTTTTTTATATATATAAAAAGAAGGCGACATTATTTGGAGAGATGTTGATATTTGAACTACTTTGCACAGTTTAATTACTTATAGTTTGCAGAAGCAGAGTGGAAATCTAACATTTTCGCATCTGTGTCAAGCAGCAGAGATGGCTGACTGATTCCTCAACAAAAGGCTCTTCATGTTTTCATTGAATTCATTTTCTCTGGATCTCGAATGTGATTTGATCAGCAAATTGTCCTTGGCGTTTGACATACCCGTCACCACCAAACCGTGTTATTCCTGCCACTGGGAAATTAATTTCCTAGCCAATCTTCTGAGCAAGCTATGATTTCTCTTTGCAATTGTGCCTCTTACATGCTGCCCACTCCGTTCTCTTGCAGAAAAACATGCATTTCAGGCGGTTTATTAACCAGCAGAGAGCCCCGCCAAGGGTCGTGCCGTCCTGCCATTGTCAGAAAACACAGCCTGGAGTATATTGAAGATCCTGCAGAGCAATAACCGTTCCCGGCACTTCCCCACAGGGAGAGCCAAGGTGGGAAGAGGCCACCCAGGACAGGGGGAAGGTCGCATCACTCCTCGGGGGGTGGCGAGGGCTGCATGCTTCCCAGGGGGGAGCAGGAGGGAAGGTCAAAGGCCACCGTGATGGCCGATCTATCCAGAATCAATTCACCCCCATCCTAGGAAAGAATCAAGATTTAGGGAAAGGTAGCGAACACTGCCAGGAACCAAGTTACAAAAGCTAGCAACAGCAACACTGCCGGGATCAAAGTCAGAAAATTTTAGCAACAGTAATCATAAGTAGGGACAAAGGACAGGCAGAGCTTTGTGCAAGGTAAACGTACGGGAAAAACAACACTCAGGAAGGACGCAGCTCCACGAAAGGACAGACACGGAGACAAAAGGCAAGGGAGAACTTCCAAAAAAGGTAACAGCTTTGTGAAATGTTGCTTCCTTATCTCTGGAAATCAATTGTATAAAGGATTGTGCTTTGCTATTGTTTGGGGTTCTCAGTTCCCACACTGAACTGGGACCCTTTTGCTGAAGCACTTCAATAAAGGTTTTGCAAAAGTCCGTCTCCCGTGTCTGGCTCCGATGGGCTTCTGTGCCAGGCTGACCCATTTTGGGGACAACAGCAAAGTCGGGCTGAAGGAAGACGCCCCTTGGTCCAACGGGGAGACTGCCCAGCAACTGGGTGGGCAGAAGGGAGGGCGCCTGGCAAGAGGGACGCCCGAGGAAAGGGGGGAGGCAAACCCAGCTCCTCCTGCGGGTCAGGCTGAGGACAATGGGGAAGGGCACCCCAACCCCACTTGCTGTCTTGGGCCAACTAGGAGTCACTGGCGGGGCTCTGGCGGAGCCTCCGGGTGCAGGGAGATCAAGGGTAGGAGGAGGAAATGCTCCTCTCCAGGCAGGAATTGGAAACTATGATTTAATTTTCATAGGTAGGCAGACCTCAACTTGCCACAGTTCATTCTGTGACCGTTCAAAGATACAAAAGTGGACTGTTTTTCACAGTTAACGACGGTTGCGGCATCCCCACGGTCACGTGATTCAAACTGAGGCGCTTGTCAACCGGCTCCTCTTTATGATGGCTGCCGTGTCCCGAGCTCATGGGATCCCCTTCTGTGGCCTTCCGGCAAGCAGAGTCCGTGGTCAGGCTGCCTTCCGCACGGCTTGTGCTGCAGCCCGCCACGGTCTCTAGAGCAGGGGCGGGGGGAGGGGTGGGGTGCATGCCCCAGCAGTGGGCTATGCCCCACAGGTTGGGGAGCCCTGGTCTGGAGAGGAGGGAGCGAATAAGATTACTTGTTATAGAAGGGTGGGGGGAAGGGGGAGACCGGCAGAGACAGGAAGCAGGTGTGTGAAACAGTTTGGGTCTGGCCACCTCAAGGACTTTTGGGTGCCCTGAATCTGGGAATGGAGCGCCAGCCGCTTCTCAAAGTGTCCTGCTCTCAAAGCCTCCAGCTGCCGTCCTACTGGGCACGGACAAACTGGTCAATGGAGGGAGGGGGTTAAGAGTTCGGAACAATGTAGCAATCGGCATGGGTTTTCTTCGGATCTGGCCTCCCTTTCACGGCATCTAGCTGCCTCTAGTCAAAGAGCCTTTTGACCTTCTGATGGAGTCAAGCGTCTTTCTTTCCCAGGGAGCCAGCTGGGGCAGGGCTGGCATCCATGGGGAATTCACTTAACGACCTGTTCCTAGCTTAATAACTGCAACAATTCACTGAACAGCTGTGGCAAGGAAGGTCCTAGGATGGGGCAAAACTCCCTCGGCCGCTGTCAGCCTCCCTCCCTTGGCAGCCTGGGCGAGGAAGGGGCCTTTGTGGCGGTCGAAGGGAGGACCATTCCCAGGTTTACGGGGAGTGCTGACAGCCCCAACTGAGACCAACATCTCACTGTCACTTTCAGGGACTCCCCCCTTGGTTCTGGGTTGCTTCTCTCCTTGGTTGGTCCCCCCCTCCCCCCTTGCTCCTTGTCCTGCCTTCAGGGCCTTTGGAGAAGAGGCCGGCCTCCCCTCTTCTTTGGGGCGGCCCCTAAAATCCTGGAAGGCCGCTCTCGCGTCACCCTTAATCCTCCTGTCCGCTAGACTAGACCTGCCCAGTTCCTCACTTTTGGGCCTCCCGATCCTTTTGTTCCCTTCTAATGGAAGACAAGGAATCCGTGACAAGGCTTCCGGGTGCGCTTCAAGGTGCTTGTGATGACATTCAAAGCGCTCCATGGCATAGGACCCAGCTACCTTCAGGACTGCATTCTGCCAGCCAATACCTCCCACTGACCGGTCTGCTCCCACAGAGAGGGCCTCCTCAGGGTGCCGCCGGCTAGACAGTGTCAGCTGGCAACCCCCAGGGGCAGAGCCTTCTCTGTGGCGGCTCCCACCCTCTGGAATGATCTCCCCCCAGAGATTCAAATTATCTCTGACCTCGGTGCTTTCCGTCAGGCTGTAAAAACCCATCTGTTTACCCAGGCCGGGCTGACCTAATCTGCACCTTTTCCCTTGCCCAAATGTTATTAATTTTAATTTCCTATTAGGTTTTAAATTGGTTTTATATTTTATTCTAAATCAGCCACTGAAATTATTGTATTTTTATATTTCTCTTAATGTGTTGCCTGTGTATTGTCTTAACTGTTTTTATATGGCTGTACATCGTCCTGGGTCCCTTCAGGGAGAAGGGCGGTATAAAAATACAAATAAATAAATAAATAAATATATAAATAAATATACAACCACTCTAGCTTCTTTCAACAAATATTTAATCTTTACATTGCCCATATTTTATTTTACTTATTTTATTTATATGCCACCCATCTTGCCTAGATACTAGCCTTCATCTTTCTATCAGCATTTTCATGACTTAAAAATTGTCCACCCATTTCCCCAACTTTCACCATGGTACATAAATGTATCCATGCTGTATCTGTGACTTACCAGACTTCCTGGAGCCGACGGCAGCCAGTTCCCCTGTCTGTGTGGGCTGTACTAAAGAAGCAGAAATATCAATGTTATTCCCTGATTGGTTAAGGCGTGCTTAGGCACGTCAAGAATAAAAGGCAGCAGCAGGGACTTTCCTATTGCTGAGGTTTCTTTGCATTACTGTGTTAACATTAAACCCTGGTTTTTGAGCACCTATGTCTCCAGTCTCCTCTGTTCCATGATTCTACAACCTGGTGACGAGAATGGGATTAATCTAGTGAGGGACTATAATGGAGGAGAGAACAGATGCCTGCATCAGCCGAATTTGAGAAAAGATCGCTGCACTGAGCAAAAGAATGTCAGCTGTGCAACCTCCCACACAATTAAACTCAGCCAAGGAGCAATGGGAGGCTTATCTTTTCCATTTCAACTTCTATATAAATGCCCATGATGTGGACGATTTTCCAGAAAAAAGGGAAAAGGGCCTGTTTCTAAGCAATTGCGGCAATGATATCTTTGAAATGGCTGCAAACTTAGCAGAACCTAAGACACTAGAAGAAATTCCACGGAAAGACTTGATAGAAAAATTAACAGCCCATTACGCTCCAGCCCCCTCTATGTGAGTAAAACACCACGAGTTCCAGTATAGGTTACAAAAGCCGGGAGAATCTTTCAGCCAATATCTGGCTGCATTGAGAAGGGTGTCAGCACACTGCAAATTTCACAATTTAGAGGAAGCATTGCTGAGCCAAGTGATTTTTGGAATTAGGGATATAAAGCTGCAGCGCCGGCTGCTAGTGAACAAAAAATTAACGTTCAAAGTGGTCGTGGACGAAGCACTGGCCACAGAGTCATCAGCAATGGCTGCAGACTCACTACAACGAATTGCAGGGGGACCAACCACTGAAAAAGCTATGGCCAAAGTCCATCAAGCTTGTGCCAGTGACCTGCCCGAGGAATCATTAGAAGATGAGGAGGATGAGATTCACCAAGTCTCCAAACAAGCCGAGAAAGCAAAGACCTGCGGCAGCTACGGAGGATTCCATCCGAGGGCTAATTGCCGCCTTAAAGACATGAATTCCACTGCTGCAGGAGACGAGGCCACCTGGCATGCATCTGCAGGGCACCTCAGTCTGCTACCACCCCCCTGCCTCAACCAATAAACCAAAAAGATTTCCAAAGCAAGTCTGAGCGTGGAAAGAAATCAACCTGGAAACCAAAGCCTAACCGGGAAGGTGCGTACACTTTCCAGATATATAACTGAAAAAGTTAACTCATAACAATAAGCTACAAGCTAATGTAATCATCAATGGAGGTCGACTCTGGCTCGGAGATCACAATGATCTCATGGACTCGCCTGAAGCAGCTATGCCCTACAATTCAGAAACTTGTGCTTAAGCCACAGTCCCTCTGCCTAACTAACTATCAGGGAAATTCGATCCCTGTCCTTGGCGGACTTTCATTTCAGGTCAATTACAATACATCTGACAGCCAGCTGGAGCTAACTGTGGTGGCAGGCCGGCTCCCAACTTTACTGGGCCTTTAATGGTTCAAGCCTCTGGGGCTTGAGCTGACTGGAGTATGCACCGTCGACATCGACTGGAGCCGTGACCTGATCGAGAACTTCAGGGATGTGTCCACTGAGGAACTGGGCAAGTACCAGGGCACCCCAATCTCCCTAAATTTGGACACATTAGTGGCACCAATTTGACTGAAAGCGAGGAGGGTTCCTTTGCCTTGCGGTCTAAAATTGACAAGGAATTAGATCAACTGATCAGGCAGGGTGTGTTAGTCCCTACTGATCATTCTAAATGAGAAACCCCTATAGTCACGCCCATTAAAGGAGACGGTTCAGTGTGGATTTGTGCAGACTACAAATGCACACTGAACAAAGGGCTCCAACAAAGTGTTTCCCCCATTCCTGCGGTACAGCACCTACTGCACTCATTAGGGCCTGGGAAAGTCTTTGCAAAGCTTGATCTTGCACAAGCCTACCAGCAGCTGCCAGTGGATGACGCTGCAGATGAGGTCCAGACAATTGTGACTCATAGGAGGGCCTTCAAATGCACACGGTTGCAATTTGGCATTAGCATTGCACCTGGAATCTTTCAGAGCATGATGGAGCAATTGCTTTGTGGGATTCCAGTTGTAGTGCCATATTTCGATGATGTTCTAACAAAATTTAGAAAAGTTGGTCTTAAGCTAAAACCAAACAAATGCCAAATTGGGGTGCCAGCGGTAGAATTCTTGGGGTTCAAGATTTATGGCAAGGGCATCCACTCAACAGCTGAAAAAGTCAGGGCCATCCACGAGGCCCCCACACCAAAGACAAAGACAGAGTTGCAGGCTTTTCTAGGACTTTTGAATTTTTATGCTGTCTTTCTTAAGCACAAGGCCACTGTGTCCGAGCCCCTGCATAAACTTTTAACAAAGGACGCTACCTGGGTTTGGAGGCAAAAAGAGGACGCTGCTTTTAAGAGGGTAAAAAATATTTTGTCTGCAGGCAGTTTACTGATCCATTACAACACTCTTACCCCTAGTTCTGTCTTGTGATGCTTTCCCATTTTGGGTGGGGGAGGTGTTGAGCCATAGATTCCCATCAGGCCACGAAGCCCCCATTACCTACTATTCATGCACCTTATCCGCACCTGAGCGTAATTACAGCCAGGTCAATAAGGAAGCGCTCACCATCATATCTGGGGTAAAGCGGTTTCATGAATATCTTTACGGCCACCACTTCATCATTGTAACGAATCACAATGTGGGGAGAAAGAGAAAGAGTCATTCTGCCTGAGGCCCTCCAGCCTCGAGTCCTGGCAACCCTGCACGACAGCCACCCGGGAATTAAACAAATGAAAGCCCTGGTGAGGGGCTATCTATGGTGGCCAAAAATGGATGACCAAATCCAGGACTGGGTGGGACTGGGTGCCCTTTGTCAAGAATCGAGAACAGCATTGCCAAAGGATCCCTCTAGAGAATGGGAAAAGCCTCCGGGGCCTTGGTCTCGACTCCACGTCGACTTTGCTGGGCCCTTTCATGAGGAAAATTTCCTAGTGGTGGTCAATGCCTTCTTCAGATGGCTGGAGTTCCGTTTAATGCGTTTGACCGCCTCTGAGGCTGTAATTAAGGTTTTTAATAACATTTTTTCTACCATGACCTCCCGAACCTCAAAGTCTCCGATAACGGACCCCAATTTACATCTGGGGTCCTGGAGCAGTATCTGGGGGAAAGGGGGATCTGCCATGCGTTGATTGCACCCCACAACTCGGCAGTTAATGGCATGGCAGAGCGCGTGGTCTGGTCTACCAAGGAAACCCTGAGCTGACAAAGGCTGGACTCTTGGCAGGAAAAGATAAACAGATTTTTAGCATGGCAACATGTCATGCCATACAAGTCAACGGATCGCAGCCCAGAGGAGATGCTAATGGACCAGAAGCTCTGGATGGTTCTAGACAGCCTTCAGCCGCAGTACGTACCTGACACAACATCAACAAAAACCAACTGGGCCTGGCAAATAAACATCACGGACTTGGCCTACGTCAATAACTACAATGGCAAAAGTAAGTGGATCCTATCTGAGATAGTAGAAATTAAAGGACCCAGGTCGTATGTGGTCGCCTTACCTGATGGGTCACAATGGCGGCGCCACATCGACCAACTTAGGAGAGCGATTAAACCTAAGGCTTTGCTGGGTGGGAACAACCTGAGGTCTAACACTAGCATTTCTCCTCCCATAGACACAACTGAGGGCGAAGATGAGAACTTACCGAACTATTGGTTGTCTGGAACACCAGGAACCAGAGGAAGGTCTTCCACCTTTCTTTTCCCTTAAACCCCTATTTTAATTTTTTTGTATTATATACTATATATTGATAAAAATAATAAAATATTAAATGGCAAAAATAAATAGATGAATGATTAAAACAATACCTGCAATTAGTAAAATTTCAATTCTGTTTAAAACCTGCATAATTGTTGAGATGAGAGTGTCAATTTTATTTCTGGGCATCT